>VYZS01033435.1:4105-21536 GCA_013400695.1 Neodrepanis coruscans
AAATTTCTTCTACTCATAAAACAAAACGTTCTACCCAAATGTAGTAATTACCATATTGCCTCTTGAAAAATGAAAATTCTACTGGTTGTGTTTGGTTAAAGTAAATTGGTCTTTTCCATGGGGACTTGTGTTACAAAAATGTTATTCAAGAACATGCAGATAGGGCATTACTATTTGCAACAGGGGTTTTTTTCTGTTATTTGTTGGGAAAAATCATCATTCAAATTTTAGTTGATTATAGAGGCAGCACAATAAGTGTTATGGTTAATAAAACACTTGCATTGATTAATGATAGGAAAACTGTAGTATTGATATTATTTACCCAGTGTTCAAAATTCTAAAGTATTTGAGCACACAAGTGAAGAAATGTAATTTGAAAAAAAAAATCAATAAAAAAAAGAATCAGTGTAAAATTCAGTCTTGAAATACAGTCTGTGCAGGTGGGTAGGTTAGATTAGTACACACCCTGAAAGTTTCATTAACCAAATGTATATTGTACATTAGTGAACCTTCATGATCTGTCCATTTCTGATACAGTATCCTGACATGAACAAACAGAACATGTAACTAGGGAAATGTGCCCTCAGAATGTTTAGAGAGGTCTTTTCAGCTGACACACAGAACATAGCATGAGCCACTTCATATTAGTAATAGCAAACTGACTATAACCGACCCCCCAATTTATTCATCACATAAGCTCTCCAAAATCCCTCTTGACAGTTTAAGTGCCAATCACATAAACTTACTTTCCATAACCAGCACCGTTTGAATAAGCAGACTTTCTGGAGTTTGCTCAGCAGTCTCTAAAACAACAACCTGAACTAGAGATGAGTTCTTGATTTCTGATTCCACTGTTTGCCAATCTTTCATGAAAAGCTCAATCTTTTCTCGTGTATCTGGAGAATCATCCTCTGCAGACTCGGGTAGCATGATTTCTGAAAATCAAATCATATAATAGGCAATGCTCCTCTGAAATGTTTTACATTTAAAAATTATCATTATGCTTTAGATTTCTTTTTATTTTGCTCAAACATAGTGACATATGTTTTGATGCTTCTTCTCCGCCATAATTATGAATTATTATATTAGTAGTTTACAAAGACAATTTGTAACTTCAATTTAACTATGTTTATGTTGTATATACTGATGCTTCTCCAGGAAAATAAATGAGGTCAAACTGCTTAATTATATTTCCATTTGGTTATTTAAATTGGCACTCAAATAAATATAACGACTCTTTCTGTAAAGAAATACATTAATTTTAAATATTCATAATACATTAATTTAAAAATTATGTTTTAATGATGAACATCTTTTGACAGGTAATCCATATAGTCATGCCTCATGACAGAGTAGGATACACTGCAAAGAAGCAACCTCATGTTCTGGCGTGGTTCAGGTTCAGTTACTGAAGCTGTTGTGGTGTTCAGGTTGTATGTTAGGTATCTGTTCTTTTTCAAGTGGAGTATGTTCTCTTTACTAGAAATATAATACATTCTACTAGGCGCTTTTCCTCTTGGGCACAAAATCGCAATATACAGATATTAATGATTTAAAATTTCATTTACGCAAACAACAGTACACAGACATATAAAGATCAACATAGCAAGATTGGAGAGAAAATAGAAGATTTAGAGAAAAAAGGAAAAAGAAGAGACTAAACAGAAAAGTCCAGTTTAAATATCAAATATGAAGAACAGTATCAAAGACTGAAATCCTAAATTGATAAAGGAAAAGCTGTGAGCTAAAACACTAAACCATGCAGTATAAGAGTCCTTAAACCAATTGCAGCTGTAGGATTGTTCTGTGCCGGGGCAGCAGTTGAACTCAATGATCCTTGTGGGTCCTTTCTAACTGAGGATGTTCTATGATGCTTCTAACCATAATTAACAAATGAGGCAAGACACACCCGCAAAAACCAGCCTAGAGAACCAAGCAACCAGGGGCGCTGCAAACAGAGCGTGGTGCATCAGTTGGGGCAAGGCACAGCAGTTTGTGTGGCAGGGCACACAGGGAGGGCACAGTCCCCCTGCCAGCTCTAGAGGTGAGTTCAGCTGGTCGCCATCACTCTTTCAAGAAGCTTAGCTAAAATATCCACTCGGTAGAAAGCCGTGTCCTCTGCACTCACCAGGATGGATGTGTCAGCCCAGACAGAGCCTGGGGAACATGAGAAGAGCTGTGTGAAGTGCAAACAGGTCAATTATGTGTTCAGCCTACTGGCCGAGCTACGAGAGGTGGTAGAAAGGTTAAGGAGCATCAGGGACTCGTAGAAAGAGTGTTACCAGTGACAGGCTCTGGCATGCCCTGCAGTCAGAGACTGGGATGTGGAAGGCCAGTCAACAGATGATGTGAATGAAGGTCCATCTACACCAGAGATGTTTGCAGGGTCAAAGGCCTACTGCCTCTATCCCAACAACCTCCACAAGGAAGACCAGATGGATAATAGCTGTAGGCAACTCTGTCTTGAGTTTCCAACAGCAGCAGTGTGGCAATGTTGCTGCTATTCTCATCTCCTGCACCCATATCATTCTCAACTCAGATTTTCTTCTTTTTCTTACAATTTTTTCTTTTGTGTTCTGTTTAATAAATCTGACATCAACACCTTCAGCTAACAGACAGAAAAGCAGTCGAGAGCAATGACTTCAATGGTCTGATATTACCCAAAGTTTGCTGAGACATACAGTGTATGTTGTGTTTGTCTCCTGCCAGAACTGAGATTCAAGAAAAAGCCTGAGCAGCAGACAGAGTGATTGTATACTTTGCTACAATTTTCCCCTTCTCTTGTAGTTTCTGTCTTGTTTGGACTTTGAAAGAGCAGGAACAGATTTTGACACCAATAAAAACAGGTGCTGTCTATTCCAATGAACTTTTACTAATTTTTTTACCAAAAAAAAGGGGCCATTACTACTACTTTTCTTATATAACTTCCTACACATACAAAGGAGAGGCATTACTAAAATGGAAAGTCTTAAGTAATGCCTTGTATATTAAAAGCTTTGAACACTTTCTTAAAAATACAAACTCCAAAAGTATTAAAAGCCCAATGTTTTACGGTTACTTCCTGGCATCAAGTAGGCCAACATCCACTATGTCAAATTGCAGCACTGTAACATCCATTTTGAGTTTGTCCTAATGTGAAAAATCCAAACAATTTTTCTGGCTTATGAAGAGTTAGATTGCCCTGTTACAATTTTCTTCATTAAGAAAACTAGCATTTCCTCCCAGAACCAAATGTCTCTCAATTTCCTTTTGTGAATCATTGAAGATATACACAAATGACACATTTAGTTCTCCATAATAGAGCCAAATCAAAAAATGCCTAGTTCAATGTGTCTGGATTTCAGTGATTAGGTACCACTAGGATTTGACAGGAAAAAGGACTACATGTAATTGTCAAAGTGAAGATGCTGCCTAATATTTATCTAAAATACTACCAACCAAAGCATCACCTAGAAGTGTACATGACAGCTGGGATATGTGAGTGCCTCCAGGAAAAGGAACATATGTAGCATTTTTCTGACTTGGATGGCTAAGCTATCTGTGAAACTGTTGTATCAGAGGGCAGGGCCACTACTGTCTCTAGAAGAAAGTAAGCCAGAGCTCTGCCTCCAGGGACTTAACTGACAAAGAGCTAGATTTAGGGATTCCCATTTGTCATTGGCCAAATTTAATAAGATGCAGTATTTCAAATATAAGCCTCCTTTTGACATTGCTTCATGTCTCAGTAAGGTTTGCCCATTGCTTCTTTGCTACTTGTAGTGCCTGTTTCTACAACCCTTTAGTCCATATATGAAGTCAGGCACTTATAAGTTAGTATGGCAGTTTTGGGTACTGCAATTTCTACATCTCATTATTGGTCTGGGTGTCAATGTGTAGTCCTCTAGAAATACACTAGATTTCTAAATTTAGGTGCTTTTAATAATTTTAGTCTTCTACTTTTGAGGCTGAAACTTTTATTCTCTCAATTTACCTCTACTGTATATCTGACACACTGATATTTGAAATAAGTCAGGCCCTCTATACCAATTCATATGCTGGCTCAAGGACCTGAGGGGTCCCCTGGCCTGGCTGTCCCCATCCAGCCCCTGGGGCTCCCCTGACCTACCTACAGCCCAGGACCCCATGTCAGCCCTCAGGGCCATCTGCCCCTACCCCAGCAGTGACGGGCCAGTTTGCAGCTGCCCACAGATCTGCCCAGCCATGAACTCTGCAGAGCTGACCCAACCCACAGGCTGACATCCCAGCCTGGCCTCAGCTTGTCCCTATTCCCAGGGAGCTGCCAATGCTGAGGGCCAGAGCTGCCCTGCTCCTGGCTGGCTTGTGTCTGGATGGCCATGCTACCACACTGCACTGCCAGCTCTCTGTTCCTTTGGGAGCAGTTGGCCCTCCCAGTGTCTGACTTGATGCCTCCAAAGTGAACTGCAAACCTTTAATGACAAAAAAGCATTTTGTCAAGTATTTTTGTGATCTTTAATAACAAAGAATACTTAATGTGTTTACAACTGTCAGACTGATGTCTCAGTGGCTAACCTTCCTCATGTTGGAATGATTATTAGTCTAAACATAAACTGAAAGTGCAAAAGAGCTATCATTAAGCAGAAACACCTTGGAAATTTCAAATAGTCTGACCTTGAATTAGAAAGTATTTTTCCCTTGAAAATGTTTGCAAACATTTGCATTTTACTAAACCACACTTCCATTCTATATACATCATTACATTAGTTATTCTCTGCAATGACAGTTTTGTCTCTTGCTATGATTCTAAAGAGGAACATGAAAATACCTTTTTATGTGCTTTAAAAGCTGTTGAGTAAATGGTACCATTAATTGCATTCTGCACTCTGCATGAAGTATTCCAAATGAGATGGAGATGTAGCCAGCCTGCTTAAATTTGGGCAGCTCTAATGCAATATCTTATGATGACTCCATTAGGAACACAGGATTTAATAAGCAAAGGGTACATTAATAACTAGGTTACACTAACAGCTTGTTGCACGTGTTATCCCTGGCAGTGTCACACTGTAGAAATCACATGTGCTGCCTTGTGAGCCACAGCCCTGTTCACAGCAGTAACACATGGAAGACAGGGATGGTGGCTGTCTGGATCTAGCTTTCAAGAGATCATGTCTTATAGTTCAGCCCTTTAAGTCAGAATAATTGATTTAAATGAATATTTGGCATCATTTGAGGCAAAATGTTGAGCATGGTAACAAATCCACTCAATAGAGCGTTTCCCATATGAAACTTTATCTTAGAAGCATTTATAATTCATGTTACAAATCTCCTGATAGGCCATATTTAGCAAATGATGGACCAGCATGTGATCCAGCTTTGTTTTGCAACTCTAGGCACATAATTCCACCAGATGAGCTGTATCTGGGAGGTTTTTTCGCTTGAGGAAACATATCAAGCAGCAATTATTGCATACTTACGTTTAAATAGGTTACCCAGGCCGAAGTGAAGAACCTTTCCACTGGAAAGAGGGGAGAAGTGACAAAAGAAAAAAGTTTACATCCCTAGGGAAAAGGGATAACCTAAAAATCAGACAACTCAAACCTTTTTTGGTTTTGGTTCAGGCATTTGAATCTTATGACAAAAATGTTGCCTCCCTGGCATTTAGTTTGTTTCAAACTGGGTCTCAGGTACCAAAAATAACAAAAATATTTTTATTTAAGGCAGCTGTGCCTTTCCCATTAGAAATAAATCAGTAATTCTGCCTGCAGAAGTTATTTACAGTGAAAAAGATATTTTTAAAGAAATTAGTCAAGAAAAATACTTTAAAAGACCGTACTGGTTTAAAAACATATGATATAAAAATGTAAACAAGTTTCTTTCCGATTTGGTGGTCCCTCTAACAGTGCTGTTCTTAATTTCATTTTCTTATCACCTTATCAGAGATGATAGAAAACAATCCTCCCCAGCCTTCAATCTTGGGCTTTTATAAGTAATGCCTGCCTATACGGCAATCTCTCATACTCTTTTGCTCTGTGTCTTCTTTGCTCTTACTGAGCATAGTTACCATAGAGACAAACAATTCTCAAAGGCTTTCTGCCCCCACATTCTCTAAGTGAATTGCTGGGGAAAGGGAGGCTTTAATGTCTTTTTTCCCCCAGTCTTCTATTAGTATTAGATATGACATTTTCTGCCCTCAGTCCATATTCAGCAGCAAAAAAGATCCTTCTCTCCTTCCCTGCCAAGATAGAGACACCAGAAGCCAGCATGCCTTCCTCAGTAGAGCTTAACTATTAAAATAAACAGAAAGGCAAAATGTAGGATAACACTGATACTTCCATTTCTTGGAATTGATAATGTATTTCATTATGAACATATTTTCAGTTGTCTTTTTGAAACAGACCATGTAGTTAGTTTATACAGACTTTTCACTACTTACTTATAAATATATACTGCCAATAATTTTCAGCACATTAGAGTCCAATGTACTTAATAGACAAGCTTACATTGTGTGTACCCATTTATGGTATTTGGGAAGAAAACTTTAGTTTACAGATTAAGTTGATTCTTTCTAATGCATAGAAATGTGTATATTTAACAACTTGCTATTAAAATAAAACGGTTTCTATTGGATTTATTACTGTTTTGGACTTTAAAATATTCTAGAAGTCCAAGGAAATAAAAGATAAAATGTATATTTTTAAAACCTAAAGCAGACCATCTCCATCAAAGATGAGTTGCCTTCAAAGGGTTTTTTGAGAGAAAGCTGCTACAGGATTTCAGGTATCTTTTCATTAGCTTATGGTTCTATTGCATTTACAAGACTGGTGCTGGATAGAGTCAAGGAAGACAGATGAACAGACATTAAGCAAAGTAAATTACGATGCCCTCTTTCTTAATATATTTAGAAACTGACAAAAGCTTTCACAGTAACTGATAGCTCAAATCACAGACTTTTGTTATTTTTTTTTCTATAAAGAATTGCATAGTTGTACTACACCAATATCCCTTAGCCATTATTTCTCTGAATGACAGACGAAAATAATTTAAGAACAGAAGGTATTTGGGATTTAATTAAGAAAGTTGTTCTTAACCTTTCTGTTTCAAATTTTGAAATTTCTCTGCCTAGAATGCTGTGATTACAGATATTAAAATGTAATTATCACATCTGGCTTATGATGGAGGGCAGCAAGTGCCTTTGAAGATCATGCAGGTTCGCTCAAAGACTGAACAAACTGTGAAGTTAATATCACTAGAGCATGCTTTGAAGTCTGCAGTAAAAGTAATTCACTATCTCTTATCTGCAGTTTAATTAACTGTCCTTGTCCAAACTCTCTCACTGAAAAGCCCCCAGTTAGAGGTAGGAAAAAAATACTAATCAGTTGAAAGCCATCCAAGAAAAACAAAGGAAATATATTTAGAGACTATAGGACTAAGCACATACCATCTGCCTGGTAAATGTTATAATTACAATTGATTCTGAAAAGCATAACTGTTATAATTACAATTGATTCCAAAAAACATTCCTCTTCAAAGACTAAAGAGGAAATGTCCTAAAATGAACAGGTTCAATTGTTTTTTGCTTTTGTTGTTTCAACTATCTTACTGATTTTAACAAAATTATACAAATGAAAAAAAACAAGACATAAAGTAAAAGTCTAAGAGATGAGTATTGACTCAATCCTCTGTAACATGGGAAAGATGGGGTTGGAATCATTGTTAAAAAGTTTATACCTAATTGATGTTAACAGCTGTGAAAGAAAAGCATGAAGAGATGATGCCTGGAATTATCAGCCCCATTTATTTTTGGCAAGAACTTTGACCCAAATAACAAGAGCAGCAGAAGAAACATCAGTGAAGAGGGGGTTGTACTTAAACCCCACCCTGAGCTACTGAGGCCTGTGTGCTCCGGTGGAGTTTGCTACAGAAGGGCAGTAATCTCTGGCAGAAACAAAGCAGGAAAGGAATATGCCAAGTTTTACTTTATGAAGATTGGAATGAACCCACAGATCTATTTGAAGCTGATAACTCTTCTACAATGCCTGAAATATATTCTCATTAAGTGATATAACTGTCTCCTAGTATAAATACATACATACTCATGCAAAGCTCCTGCAAAAGTGCTTAAATACAGTAACAAATTCCTGAGAACAATTTAAGCTCAGAATAATTTAGTCAAGGAACATGAAAAAAAACATGAGGCTGTAATTTTCAGCTAGACGATACAAGCAATAGTTACCACATGCATGAATTTGTGTACCTTCTAAAGGCATTACAGCATTGAACTTGGCTTCTTCACTCACTTAAATACATTTGTTACATTTGCACGAAGTCTCCTTCTCCCTTTACTTTCACTCTCATTTATTTTTCTGAGTTACCATTTTTATATCATGACTGTTACATATCAAAAAAGATTCAAAACTGAACATACTAATTTATATTGGTGTAAAGATATCACATGGGAGAAGAGCTGAAGCAATGTGCTGATGGCACTACATGTGAAATAAAACAGATGTCAGGCGAAGAGCAGTATGACTGAAGTGTTTTGGTGAGTCAGTGTTTGGTTATTGAAATAAAATGCAGGCGTAGGACTTATGTGTTAAGAGCACGAGTGTGTACATGACATTATTACTTCTATCATTAATAAATATTGTTTTGATGTACTCAGATCAAAATTTGATATTAAAAACTAAGATGAACTTTGTTGTTTGAGACACAGAGTATCTTTGATAATATCTAATAGAGTATCTTTGTAGAAGCCTTTATATTTAATACTACAGAACTTTGGAGAAGAGCTGTGTGTTTTATTAGAAGTGTTTATTAGAGTGTTTTATTAGAAATGATAAAAAGTTATAATGTGGATTTTTTAAAAAGCTTCTATGTAATTTAAAGAACCCTACAAAGCTAAAGTATTCCTTTCAGAGAGTTGGTGAAATGAACCTCAGTAAAAAGTAAAAAGCATACTATCATATTCAGTCTATTTTATACTACCTTTATGACTTAGGCCTTGATTTATGTAGGTAAAATAAAAGCTAAAATAATAATAGAATTATTTTCATTCCTATTTGCTAAGTATGCTCTGCACAGCATACAGACTCCTGCAGTTCAATTATATAACGGTAATGAGTTTTAGGCATCTGAATAAAATTAAAGTTATTGAGTTAAAAGTACTACTTAATACATTATCGACAACTTTCTTACTTCTTTTTCAAGTCAACAAAAGGCATATATACTACTGAGATGTTATTATACTGTCAATATCTATGGTTTTAGAGCTTTGTTTTCAATTTCAAGCACCTAGTAAACTGAGTCTGAGATATTGGATAGTTATGATGAAGGCTATAAGGGGAGACAGAAGTGAAAGGATTTATTTTATATTTTCATATATCACAAGTTACTCTGATATCTATTTTGTTTGCATATGTCAAAGAAAACTATGAAGAAATAAATGAAATAAATTCAAATAAAAATATAGGGTACATACCTCTACTACTACAGCTGGTTGACAGAAATGAAGAATATGCTGTTCCTACCAGGAAATCTACTGACTTAGTTACTTTGGCAAATAGATTTCTGATATATGGCTGTATATCTGAAATCCATTTTCATCAGTGGACTTATCACAGTTTCGACTAGTTCAGTGAATAGCTTACAAAGTTATGACTCAAATACTGTCAAAATGTCAATTCCACAACTACATGATTATTTAAATGACAGAAACTAGTGGGAAACAAATAAAGAGCTAACACAATTGCCTAAATAAAAAGAAAGGATAAAATGAACAAAATGAAACAAAATAGCTGAAATCAAGTAAGTGTATTCATAAGAAAAAAGTTACACTTTCAGCCAAAGGCTATAGCAGACACTGTCGCTTTCATCTTACTTAACTCATGCTTGTTCCTCCCATATGTCACATGATCACTGTCATCAGCTAATATAAAATGTATTTTTATCTAAATTTGAACTGTGAAAAAGATGTCACTTAACTGTTAGGAACACTGGTGTTGATTTGAAGCAGATAATAATTGTGTGAAGGGTTTATATTTTAAACCAATACTTTCAATTAAACCTATTTTTGAAAAAGGAAAGGTAACAAGTAAATATAAAAAAAATGTAGAGCCACCTTCAGATAATTCAGTCTTGATATTCTTTTGCAATTTGGAATATCTGGGAAGCAAAGATGAAGCCTGGAAATGTAATCTGCCCCTAAGTTCTTTCTGAAAGTATCTGAGATGAGGACTTGAATGTTAGGTACAGGAAATACCATTTTCTGACAAACACTGGATCTGGAACTTTCTCATAGAACTGTTCAGCCTGAATTTAGGCTGTATATGAGTTCCAACCGCACTGGAAGACTTTTTGTTGAGACGGTTAAGATGTTACAAAATTTCACAAAGCTACGTGACTAACTAGTTCAGGTACTGTTCCTGAGTTGTGAGGATGATTAGCTGATCTGCTGACACGCTTCTGAAAAGCTTTTTCTTTTTTACTAAGAAGCCCGTTCTGAGTAAACTGTACAACTTTCATTTGCTGGTTGATTTTTATATTCAGGAACAATTTGAAAAGTTCTCTGGACTGATACCGATGTTGGGCAGTTACGGAGCTTCCTTGGACTAGGTATGAATGGACACATCATGCCTTTCTTGAATGGAAGTTTCTGGCACTTGAAAGAACTTTTGATAATGGGCTAGGCTGGACAAATAATTATCATATATTCCCAAAGGTCAATTAAACTTGCAGTGTGGTATAAATTAGGCAGACATAATCCATTAAGACATGATTTGGCAGGCAAAACTTTTTACAGTATATGAATCTGTTCAATTATTCATGCCTGGTAGGAACCTTCCTTCCTGCTTGAAACAATGAAGTAAAAATCCCTTTCTCTGAACTCATGGGTACTAAGCTATTGTATCAATCTGTCTATGAAGTTACTCTTTTTTTTTAACACACCTACATACAGGTGTTTCTCTTCCCTTTTCTCTCAAGTACAGAAATTTCATAACTGTAACCTGATTTTGCAAATGGGGAAAACAGTGCACAGGCAGGGAAATTTGGTGGAGAGCCACATAGTAAGCTGGTGGCCAGCCAGACACACAGTGCAAAAATCTGAAACTACAGGAGTCCACTGCTATTTACTGCTGATTGTAAATAGGAAAAAACTGAAAATTGATTATAAATGGATGAATTTTCTTTACTGCTTTTGAAAAGCATTACAGTTTCAATTCTGTGTAATTCCCTTAATGTAAACTGTCAGAAATTTGTGGTACTCTTGTTGATTCACTGAATTATTCCTTCTTGAGACCCCTGAAGCTTTATAAATGATAAATAAATACTAGTTTTTCTCATAACTATGTTTTATATACAGCTATTAACACAGGAAAAAAGAAGAAAAATTAAGTTTCATTAGTGTGCATTTACTAACCACCTTTTTCTGTATTCTTCAGACAGACAACAGTGTCAGGTAGAAGTCCTTTTTCTGATAAAGCTGACCAGTGATCTACTGACAGAGGGTAGTTATCCACAATCCATCCTCCTTTTTCTGGAGCACCAGGAAATCTGTCTTTGTTATTCTTCATGAGCTGTTATAAAATATCATGTTTAGTGATTTAAAAAGACAACACAATACAAAATTATTTTCTAAATGTTATGATTTTTCCTTACTGTCATTTCAGGTCAATAAAAAGTAAGACATTTTCTGAATGTAAATCAAAAGCACTTTAAATAAAAAAAAAAGTCATAATGATTTTAAGGCTTGCTATAAAGAATTTAGATTCCAGTTTTAATAGTTACAAACCACTGAATTAATTTTAAACAATTTAAGATTCTTGGATAAGCCTTCATAAACACTTCTTTTCAAACTCTTGTATCTGGTGTTGAGCTCTTTAATAGTGACTAAGAATACAAGAATAGGGCAAGCATACAGTGATCCCTCAGATAATTCTCACAGCCTTTAATAATTTGTAGCCCAGGCAATTTGCAAGACAGAAATAATATGTGTGTATGTGTGTGTGTGTGTGTGTGTATATATATATGTATATTAAATAGTCCTCAACAGATTTGTCTTTCATGATCTTGCTCAGTCTCTTCTCAATCCTATGGAAGCTTTCAGGCTATGTGATATAAACTAAACTGATCTTTCAAACAGAAAAATTAAGAACATATATCAATAATGTATAAATTGTTACAAGTTGCTCTTAGGAAAAATGCTTTGCTATGTAGTACTTGTAGTCTTACCTCTGCAATAGCTCCCTCCAGTACTTCAGCATATATTTCAGGTGACAATGTAGCTTCAGAGACTGATGCACTTTTTATGGCTTCTTCTACCATTGCTTGAACTTCTGGGTGGTCAGCAGTTATCTCTTCTAAACCTAAAACCACAAATTTTTAAAGTACTTCACATAGAAATTAGTGGGAATCAAATAAAAGATTAAATCATAACTACAGCAGAGTAGTCATTTTAAGCAATACTACACAACTGTATTGAGAAAGAATCAGGCACCAGTTCTTCCGCATGAAGTTCTAGAGAATGTTTCACACAGATAAGTGTTAAGAATTTGGTTTGCTCTCCCATTATAAAAATTCAACCTTTTCGTCTGTTGGGCATTTTCTACTACTAAGCGGAAAATTGTTTCAATATGAATGGAAAGACATTTGTGCTCTAGAAGTATCAGCCACTTGCAGCGCCTGAGAATTTCTTTGATTTGATTTCTCTTTGATTTCTAAATCAAAAGGTTGACCAGATTAATTTCAAAATTAATACAAATCATACATCAAGGCAGCTTATTTTCAGCAAACAAGTAGCCTGCATTCCCTAAGATGCACAAAATGTTCATATTGGATCTATATTTTGTTATTAAGTGTTGACACAAAACCTGTAATTATTTGAAAAAAATTTAAGAAACATTTTACAGTTAACATATTAATTTGATAAAATTTGATGAAAAACTGTTTTAGTCAACTGCAGTATCTACTAAGAGTATAAAGCGGAAAAAATGCCATATTTACTTTCTGTAATTATGTCAAGATTTTTCAATGATGGTGTTGATACTTTTTACATGCACAGTTTTACACATTTTCAGGTTACTTTTACTAAGTTACAGTTCCCTGGGAAAGGGACAATAACTTACTAATTTCCACTCTGCAAAATAACACAGCCCAAACCCCAAACCATGCAGACTTTACAGTTATCATAGCTAAAGATATTATATCCTACTTCTGCAGTTCAAGAAATGGACCTTTCTTTAGTGATCTCTTCAGTATATTTTTCTGGTATAGAATGCCACAGATTAAAGGAAGAATATAATTGAAGGAATTAATGTTTTTCTGTAAAAAGTCAAAGAAATTTGTAAAAACTACCTTACAATCCACATTTATTTAACTTTGATTTTAGCTCCCTATAGATATATATACATATATATATGTATATATAAAATGAAATCCATTAATTAGATTTACCTAATAAACTATCCTGGTTGAGATGAAATATCAGTCTGTTCTGTTCTCAAGCTGTGGCCTAACCAATACCAAGTACAGGGGAAGAATAACTTCCCTGGTCCTACTGGTGATACTATTCCTGATACAGGCCAAGATGCCATTGGCCTTCTTGGCCGCTTGGGCACACTGGCTCATGTTCAGTCTCCTATCAGCCAGCACTCCCATGTCCCTCGCTGCCTCTCCTCTCTCCAGCTACTCTGTCCCCAGCCTATAGCTCTGGATGGGGTTATTGTGATGACGGGATGTGTTGGGTAGGTGGATAAGTCAGGTAATAGGTTGGACTTGATGATCTCTATGGTCTTTTCCAACCTTGTTAATTCTGTGTGTAACTAGGTTTATTCTGTATACAAAAAGTACTATTATTTGTAAACCATATAAGGTTTACAAACATATTTCATTTGTTTAAGCATATTTCAACAGGTTAAAACTTCACATACTTTCAAGTTTCTCATATTCAAGTTGCAAACTCCTACTGCTGAATTCAGATCCTCTCTCCCTTTAGTTTTTGTTTGTGGGTGAATTAGCACCTATTCTTCTTATNATTCTGAAACAATCTCATGCTATAAAAAGTAAGTGAAAATACAATATCTGTTGTTTATTAACTTCTCCTTGCAGTGATTTGACCATGGCTGCATGCCAGGTACCCAGTAAAGCGACTCTCTCACTCCCCTCTGCAACCGGACAGAGGAGATAAAATATAACAAAGAGTTCATGGGTTGAGATAAGAACCGGGAGAGATCCCTTACTGATCATCATCATGGGCAAAACAGACTCCAAGTGGGGATATTAATTAAGTTTATTACTAACAGAATCAGAGCTTGAGAATGAGAAGTAAAATAAACCTTAAGGACACCTTTCCCCCACCTCTCTCCTTGTAAGTTCTACCTCCTCCCCCCCAGAGGTGCAGGGATATGGGGGATGGGGGTTATGGGGTTATTGTTGTTTCTTTCACTGCTCAGAGAGGGGAGTCCTTCCTCTGCTTCCCATGGGATACAGTCCTTCACAAATTTCTCCAGAGTGAGTCCACCCCACAGGCATCCCAGTTCTTCACTAACTACTGCCATGTGGGTCACTTTTTCCACAGGGTGCAGACCTTCAGGCACAGGCTGCTCCAGTGTGGATCCCTCATGGGCCACTACCAAGTCCCTATCAGGAAAATCCTGCTCCAATGTGGGCTCTTCTTCCCAGAGCAGCAGGTCAGCAGGTCCTTGCCAGGACCCTGCTCCAACATGGGCCTCCAACAGGCTTACAGCCTCCTTCCAGCATCCACCTGCTCCGGCATGGGCTCCTCCATGGGCTGCAGGTGGATCTCTGCATTCCTGTGGTCCTTCATGGGTTGTAGGGGCACAGCTGCTCCACCACGGTCTTCACCATGGGCTACAGGGGAACCTCAGCTCCAGTGCCTGGAGCACCTTCTGCCTCTCCTTCTTCACTGACCTTGGTGTCTGCATTGTTGTTCACAATGTTTTCACTCTGCTCTTCTCTGGATCCCATCTTCATCTGCACACAACTTTTTATTTCCTTCCTTCTTAAATATGTTATCACAGAGTGTAACTATCACTCTTGATTGTCCTGGCCTTGGTCAGCAGTGGGTCTAGCCTGGAGCTGACTGGCATTGGCTCTGCTGGACATGGGGGAAGCTTCCAGCAGCTTCTCAAAGAAACCTCCCCTGCAGCCCCTGCCGCTACCAAAACCTGGCTACAGAGACCCAGTACATGCCTTTATCCTAATATGATTTCCCATACCTGTCCTCAAAAGTACTTAGATAGTGAGGAACCTGGAACATGACACTGTTTAATAGTTTTAACTTTGGTGTCATAGCTCACCATTATTCTTACTGCAAGGCCAATGGTTTTTTATCCCTGTCAGTGTCTGTTCTGCAGCACCAGAGGAATACACTGACTTCTTGTTAAATATGTATCTATCCATGAGTAAGTCAAACACAGTGATTCCTTACTTAGTTGAATAAGGCAAAATGGCCTGATTGTACATTTGAACCATAATTAGAGCTAACTGGAAAAGGTAATTCTTATTCAATGGAGAATTTTCATTTCAAAAGAAACTATTTTGAAAAGCCCCCATTAAATTTCCAGGAAAAAATACATTTTTTTAAAAAAACTGTATTAAAGCAACATACTGTTTTCACCTTTTCAAAATATTTTCTGAATTCATCAAGCTGCAAAAACCTGGGCAGCTCAAGAACTCTAGATGTGACTGGAGCTGGAGTGACTTATGAATGTGCTATGTGAGACATACTTGGAAGGCTGCTCCAAAGTGAAAAATCTGTAGATTGTGGATTCACACCAGTCTAGCTGACAAGCTGCTTTCTTGAAGAGAATTTTAACTTTGCAGAGATTTAACTTATCAGAAAGTTATTCAAATGGAAAGTTTTCAACCAGTGCAGTCAGAACCAATTTCCATTTTCAGCTCAGAACTCAAAAAACTCTTTTTTAATACTCATGGCCCTCAAATTCAGAGGATTTATATACACACACATATATATATATATATATATGTATATATATATGAAAATACAGAATTCTTCTAAGCTATTCCACTTCACTGCATGTGCTTTTAGTTCATATTTAATGCACAGCAACCATACACAACTGTAACTCTTCATAAGTCAAAGTGACAGCAACTGCTTCAGATAAATAACCTACAGCAAATAAGATAGCTTCAAAGACAATGGCACACTCTATTCACCTGATTCTCCAGACTCTTCTTCTAATTCCAATCTATTTTTCACCTCTGCTATAGCCTTTTCTACTGCATCACTTCGCACTTGCTCAGCATTTTTTTCTCTTAATTCTTCTATATGTGGTTGAATGAGTTCAGCCATATCAAGAACCTAGTGAAATGATTTCAAAAATGACAAATATCACAGAAAAGAAACACAGCGCCTGATCCATAAAAATGTATGTATAATTCAAGTGCAGGATTATTTTTATCTATATTTATCTTAGATACAAAAGTTGTTCCAAAGATTCTAATGCTAAGACAAATAACAGAAACATAAATGGTAAATAAAAGTATTTTTGAAATGTAGCTACTTTTATAGAAATTAATTTCACTGAAATACTATGTTTCCTTTGTAATCCATGTATTTGTACTGTGTGTGTTAATAACACAACAGAAACAGGAATGTTCTTAACTGATTCCCAAACTTCAGCTGACACCCCTGCTACATAAGACATCTACAAACCTACCTTTCCTTTATATTTTTCTGCAATTAGGTTACAAATAGTTGTTCTTCCAGAGAATGGAGGACCAAATACTAACACTTTACAAGGAGGAAGTGGCATTGGTGGTAAGAGGTAAGGCCGTGGATTCAACATAAATGTTTTCAATGCCTCTGGGGACGACAGTACATACATCTTACCTAGAAAACTTAAAACAGAAGAGAACCTAATAGATATAGACTGTTACCTCATAAAACAGAAATGAAAATTAAGAGTGTCAAATTCTGCTAACCTGACAGCCAAGTCTGGGTTTCCCATTACAATGTCACCTTCCTTTAGAGCCACTGGACATGTTTGTCCCCACCTGCTTCTACGCCATCGGTACCTGGGTGCTATTAGATTGTAAGATGACAGAACTCGGAAAAGTTCATCCTGTTTATTAAAACAGCAATAACAGCACTTGTCATTTTTGTCTGAAGCTACATATGCCTTTTTCTTAGACTTTTTGAAAAGCATTTTTGATGGAAAATAAGCAAACTTGAAAACCACATCACACTTTTTAAAATATTTTTAAGAAATTATGAATTTCCAAATTATAGGACAATTTTAAGGAGAAATACTTCATTTTTTCAGGTTTATTCAACAAAAATAGTACTTAAAATAGTACTTAAAAAAGCCTACTCCTGTAAGCTCTACTTATAATTTTCAGAAGTTTAAAATAATTATGAGCCACGTATTGAAGATGACAGAAAATGGCCAACAACTCTTCTCAAGGGGATGAAAAAAGTATCATGATCTGTGGC
>VYZS01033438.1:0-11301 GCA_013400695.1 Neodrepanis coruscans
GGAATGTCAATTCCTTGAGTATATATTTCTACAGTACATGCTAAACTCCGGTCTTCATATTAATGTATTAGTAGCAATGGCAGATGTCATGTCTCTGTCACAGGCTACTACCTTACTTCTTCCTGTCTCTCCTCAGGTAAGTCTGTCTCTGTAGTAGCAGTACCAAAGTAAAATCATTATTCTAAGAGGTGCAAGTCTCCTCACAGAGAGAACTATAGTGTTGATGTTAAAAATGGTGTGCCTCATATAGCTAGGAAGAGAAGAATTTATCAAAGTAATATTTACACTACTATGCAAGCACCTAAATAATATAAAAATAGTTGAGGCAGAAGGCTGGCTAAGAAATGTAGGTGGAAAGTAAATAGTTTTACACATTTTCAGATAATGTGGACAGTGTAAAAATACTGATGCTAATTCTGGCTTTCAAGACCAAGAACCATGAAAAGGGAAAGGAAATGGAAAAGAAAAAACTTATTCTGTTGCCCTTGAAAACAAATCTTAACTATTTAAATCTTTTAGCTGTGTTTTATGAATAAGTATTACCTACTTTCTCTAGGTCCATTCAGTTTATTCTATTTTTTCTTATATCTTAGGTACAGTCTAGTAAATAAGAATGCTCTTTCAATACCAACTGAAGTCCTCAATATGAATTTCCTTTGGCACAGTGGTTCTAATTGGAATGTGAATTGTGTGGTTCCTCAGGTAATACAGATATGACCCCTAGCTTTCATTGAAGAGTGTTGTGAAATCCACACAAATAAGTCAACATGGTGCATCAGAAAAATTAAATGATGAAAAGGCAAACATAATGCCATTTTTAAGAACATTGGTTTTATTGTACAGGATTTACTATACTTAATAATCTTGTTCACATGCTCTGCTTCTGGATCACTTGACTTCCAGAGGAATTTGAGTTACATAAGTGGAGATAGAGTCTAGATTGCTGTGTAGGACCAGTATTTCAGACTGTGTGGTAACACTGTCAGCATATGAAACAAGTAAGGTCAATTAATGATGTCTGCTGAGAAGTGGAAACCAAGGCACTGCCTGTTTAAAGAATGTAGGAGAAACACATCTGGAAGTCTGAAACAAGGAAGGAACCAGACACTATCGGCTTTGAGGACTGTCAGGCTCTTTTCCTATCTTTCCTTTCTCTTACATTGTTTTTGCCTGAGTTTCCAATTGGATGAACAGGGTAATTAGGAGAGACATGCAACCCGTGAATGTAGCCAAGCCTGGAATCTGCTGCTATTCGTGTCCTGAAGAAAGGATACAGTCTCACAAGGAAAGTTATTTCCTGCACTTAATATCTGATCAGTCATTTCAAATGTAAACATGATCGAGGGAATAACAGCTGTTAGAAATAAACGTAGCAGAAAAGAATGGTCCTGCTTCTTGCTTGGCAAACAGATGTTATCCTTAGAAGTCTCAAAGGTGAAAAAATCCTAATAGTAAGAAATCCCATAGTAAGAAATCTGGAAGGATATTCATTTATCTATTAACGAAAACTAATGAAAATCTGATTGTGGCATTTTTTTCACTGGCATGGGATGTTAACCCGTGAACTAGTCACCATGAACTTTTATTGTCTCTTTTTTTCAGTAGATGTGGGAAATGAGTACCTTTAAAGTTACTTGTCTGATCTGAGATGTTCATTTCAGGAGATGATTAATTGCTTTCATGAGGTTTCTTTCTATGAATTGTAAAAGAATTCAGTCTAACTATGAGATATTTTGTTCTGGTTAAGAGGAATTTGTCTCAAATCAGACTTTGCAAAAAGAAGATCTAGGAATCACCTTTCTCCATTCCCAATTAAAATCTCTTTAATTGTTACAGTACCACAATAATACATAAAATAACACAGAATGTTATGTTCATTAATATGTAATTTTTTCTAATTCTGCAAATAAATATGCATAGCTCCTGGTTTATGTTAATGAACAAGGTCAGAATAATAAGCTCACAGTAATTGCCTATATTGTGGTTAATATATCTCGTTCATGGGATCCAAGAAGATACTTTGTTTTTATTGGCCAGATTATACGTGAGTTTAGAGATTGTCTTGGTTTAGAGTTCACCAGTTCAGCGGAAGAGCACCACCGGAAAATGTAATCATTTTCTTTCTATGTACTCTTGTGGAGTGTAATCCCTTTCTTGAATTGATTAAAATTCATCTTTTACAAAGATGAAGGGGAAAAAGGAGAATATTTCCATTCATGGGAATCTCATGAGGTTTAACAAATGCAAGTGTAAGGTGCTGCACCTGTGTCAGGGCACAACTCCTGGTATCAACACAGGCTGGAGGATGATCAGATCAAGAGCAGTCCTGCTGAGAAGGACTTGGGGGTTCTGGTGGATAAGAGACTGGCCATGAGTCTAATCTTATTTCAGTTCTGAACATGTTTTAAAGATCTGTGGAGAGAGAGAGTTCTCAGTTTATTTCCTTCCCCTTGGCACAAAGTTTAGAGACAAAATATGTTCCTCTAATAACAATGAAAAAAGGTTTGTAGTCTTGAGTCAAGAGATCTGGCAGTATGCTATTGTCCCAGGTTGAGAACAAAATGTAATTTAAAAAAAAAAATTAGATACAGAATATATAAAGAAATAACAATTTTATTACTAAAATATTATATGTATATATATGAGGTAGAGAAGACAAAAAATTAAATAAAAAATAAAATACCAGGGAAAACCCACAAAAAGCCCAAACAATCACCCCTCAATCATGAAAAGAAAACAAACCCACCACCCCCACAAAAAACAAACAAAAAACAAACAAAAGAATCCCCTCTTTTTTTTTTGTTCAAATGTCCTGGAGTGCGATGATGTTGGTGGAAATAGCAGGGGGCACCAGAGGCTCTGGGGAGATTGTGAAAAGCTGCATACACTCTGTTCTGTTCACTGGGGAACACTGCAGGGAACATGGTTGCCGTGGGAAGAGAGGAAGGTTCCAGTTTTACCAGAGAACTAATCTGGGTTGCGGCGAGAAGATGGCAAGCCAGGGGCAATGGTGATGGCAACAGCTGAAGGAGATGGTCACCACATGGTCGAAATAAAATGGCAGGCATGGCAACCCGAGTGATGAGTGGTATTGTTCTCTCACGGGACAACCACCAAACAGGAAGCTGTGTGTTGTTTATATAGGGAACTATAGGCTTCCCACAATCCCTCCACCTCTTGTGCCTGCCCACTGCCCCTCAAAATGTACCAGAGGTGTGGCAGTGTGTTGTTTCATCCTGCCATTGGCTATCAATTAAACTGTCCTGCCCTGGCTTTGCTCTGNTGCGGCGAGAAGATGGCAAGCCAGGGGCAATGGTGATGGCAACAGCTGAAGGAGATGGTCACCACATGGTCGAAATAAAATGGCAGGCATGGCAACCCGAGTGATGAGTGGTATTGTTCTCTCACGGGACAACCACCAAACAGGAAGCTGTGTGTTGTTTATATAGGGAACTATAGGCTTCCCACAATCCCTCCACCTCTTGTGCCTGCCCACTGCCCCTCAAAATGTACCAGAGGTGTGGCAGTGTGTTGTTTCATCCTGCCATTGGCTATCAATTAAACTGTCCTGCCCTGGCTTTGCTCTGGTTCCACCTCACTCTGCCTGTGAGAAATCTCCTGTGTCAGCAACATGGTGCAGGTGGGGGGTGCCCCCTCCTGCGCCGTGCTGCCGCTCAGCTCCACACCAACTGCACTCCTGGGAACTGCAGCACCACCACTGCGGGGCTGTACCCTTCCATGCAGCCACCCAGTCCCCTGGCATGGGGGGGGCTGCGGCCTAGGTCTGTGCCCCTCCTCCAGGCCCTGGATCAGCCCCTCCACCTGGCGCTGCCATGACCCTCTGTGAGCCTCTGCCAGGTGCCCGTGGCTGCTGCCACGGACAGGGTGGAGGAGGGGAGCCACGTGGCAGCCCAGGGCAATGGGCCAAAGCATGTGGCACTGCTGGGCTGCATCATGCCTGTGCTGGTCCCACCACCACCACCAGCTGCATCCGTTGGTGACCAGACTAGTCTGGCCATAGACTCCCCATGGGATGCTGTGGGCAGGCCTGCGACCCCAGGGGGATCAGCAGCCTGGCCCTGTTACCTGCGCCGCCAACCCAGAGCCCGAGCTCTGGACCCCCTCTCCTGCCCCTGCCTTCTCTGCCATGCCAAGAAGAGAAAAGAAAAATGAGACCCAAAAAGAAAAAAGGGGGGGAGGGGAAAGGGGGGAAAAGGGCAGGGGAAAGAAGGAGGGAAAAAGACCCTTTATTTGATCCGATTTGACAAGAAGAAAAGTTTTAAAAACATATGCTAAACTGTCACAGATATGAAGAGACAAGAAATCCAGCATTTTAAAAGCTGACTCAGAAATCAATAACACTGAGAACTTGTTAATTTTTTTTTTATCTTTCTGCTTTTGGTGAAGGCCAATATTATATATTTTTTGGTGATGAAAAGGGGGAAAACAATTCTACTGTAAAAAAATGGACTCCTACATATACCGAAATTAGTTCAGGCATAGTGTTGAATTTCTTTCCTAATAAAATCTAAATTCCTTGTGTTACTTTGAACATTCTTTATATAGAAGTCATATCAACAGTATTTGATTGTGATTATATAAAAGAATCTAGTGGCTCTAAATGTAAGTAAGGAAAATCAGTACTTGTGGACCTGCTAGAAATCCTATCCAAAAAAAAGAATTTTTTTTTTTTAATAAAGTACCATGAACATGAGTGTTAATCCATAGAAGCAATGTTAACAGCATAAATGAGTGCAATAAGGCAAAAACCTGATGACAGAGAGATACATGAAAGCTGTGCACTTAACACGAGTCATTCTTGTCTCACTTTGCTACTGATTCCACTCACCTGCACCTGGAAATAGTGTGTAGGATTCTTATCCCACACGAGACAAAATCAGATAGCAAAATACAAAATGGTTATGAAGGGACTTGGGAGTACTGGTTGATAGGAAACTGAACATGAGCCACCAGTGTGCCCAGGTGGCCAATAAGGCCAGTGGCATCCTGGACTGTATCAAGAATAGTGTGACCAGTAGGACTTCTTCCCCTGTACTCAGCATTGCTTAGGCTACATCTTGAGTACTGTGTTCAGTTCTAGGCTCCTCAGTTTAAGAAAGATATTGAGATGCTCAAATGTGTCCAGAGAAGGTCAGTGAAGATGGTGAAGGGACTGGAGCCCTATGAAGAGTGACTGAAAGAGTTGGGGTTGTTTAGCCTGCAGGAGAGGAGGCTCAGAGGAGACGTTAATGCTCTCTACAACTACCTGAAAGGAGCTTGTAGCCAGGTGGGTGTCGATCTCTTATCTCAGGCAACTGGTGACAGAACAAGAGGACACAGTACTAAGCTGCATCAGAGGAGGTTTAGAGTGGATGTTAGGAAAAACTTTTTCACAGAAAGAGTGATTTCCCACTGGAATGGACTGCCCTGGGAGGTGGCTGAGTCGCCATCCCTGGATATGTTTAAGAAGAGATTGGATGAGGTGCTTAGTGCTATGATTAAGATGATGGGACAGCGTTAGGTAATAGGTTGGACTGCATAATCTCAATGGTCTTTTCCAACCTTGTTAATTCTGTGATTCTGTGACCGGATTCTCCTTGATTCTGCAATTTATATCGACTCTATTTCTCTGGAATGCCAGACTGGAATAGTTTTAAGGCTGAAGAGGAGTAAACCAGATGCACAATTTTGCCGCACAGACTAAAGTCCAGATAGCCCAACTAGTCTTGTGGCTACGTGAAACAACCATCCAGAACTCACAAAGGAGTATTTTTTGCTTCATGTAGGTGTATGAGAGTTAGTCAAGTTTAGGCTCATACTTAGGCTCATGTCGGATCAGAAAGATCTAAGTCTATTTTTCCTTCTATCTTTTTTGTTGCACTTAATTAATTAATTAATTAATTAATTAAAAGTGTTCATCCATCAGCTTGTCTTTGGATGAGTCCTTTACCACACAACAATATGATATCTTCTGCTAATTGAAGTTTATCAAAATCTGTGGAAAAAAACAGCTCTTTCATGTCTAATTCAATTTCTACTGAAGCTTGAGTTACAACTCTCAGAAATTTGGTGTAGCTGAGTCTAACGCAAACTTAGGTTACTGAACTTCACACCTTGAAAAGGACACATGCAGAAGCAGCAGAAGTGGTGGAAAACACAGGATTCTCCATTGAATAAAAGCAAATTGATGGTTGGTTGCTACCGTATAAAGGTTCCTATGTAATCAGATGGAGAGGAGAGAAGAGAAAAAAATTGAGACCTACCCTAGAAAAGAGAAAGACGATGGTGAGAGAAGGGAGATAAAGAACAACAGTGGTGAAAGTATAAGTTAAATAAAGACAACAGTACTTGCGGGGGAGAACAAATAATACTGACAGCACTTCTAAGATGCCCAGGACAGGTGGGAATTGTGCCACGGAACTTCATATAACAGTGTAAAGAGAAAGTAGGCCTGTTATAGATTGTTAGTGACAGATCCACTGAGATCCTCCAGCTGCTTCTCTCACATCACTAATGCAGAGCAGATGGACCTTTACCTAGAGCATCTAGTAATGATGACAGTTTAGAGCACCTTGGTGTCACTGATGCAGATCAGCTCTTCGTTTCTACTTTCTCTGCGTGACTTTTGCCGATATCAAAATCAACCAAGCTTGGATGCTACCATCCAAAAATGAACAAAAATAACTTTATAAATAGTTAATGTATAGTTTACTTTTTTTTTTGTTTGTTTCCTTTTTTTGCTGTCTTTCACTGAATCACCACAAACCTTAAGTGAGAAAGGAGGAGGAGAAAATACGAACATTTTAAGAACAACTAAAAATGTATTATTTTATGAAATAAATATCAAGTAAAGGGCAGATTTAAGCAAGATTTTATCTACAGAACGATCAGCAGAGTGTATGGAATTTGGAGCAGTTAGAAGGAAGTAATTCAAGTAATTGTCCTTTAGTGTCAGATTTTGTTGTTTTATTCAATAACTGTTACAAACATCCTAGTTTAAATGCTTGCTATTTATTTAACTGGATTTTTTTAATACTTCCATTCTAGAATCAGATGCTCAAGGCAAGGTTCTTGTGAGGTAATTTCCCTATAAGGAAGTCCTGAGCTAATCCTGATCATCAAACAGAACTGCAGTAGTGAGAGCCTGGACAAGAGCATGAAAATTTGGAAAATGTTTCCTTGAGAAAATAGCTAAGAAATTGCCACAGAAAGTTCTCATCTTGTTAAGTTTCTTTGACCTCATGTTTTCTTTCCAGATGTTCTGTCATGTTTGCTCTGACTGCATCTGCACTTCTAAGTAAAAGATGACCAGGAAGTGAGTTCAAGCATTTCACGCCACTGTGCATCGGCTAGAGCTGCACCCTGCTCCACACAAAGCAAGGCAGATCTTGCCAACTTTCCAAGATGAATGTGTTCTACCAAGGTCCGCTCCTAAGCAGAGGATGTGCGTCAATTGATTCCACTTAGCATAAGAGCAAGGGGTTGGTTTCTGTATGCTATTTATTTATCTATGCCGTTATAACTTGTGGGATCAAGATTCATCCAGAGAAGCATGATGAAGATAAGTATATCATAAAAGAAAGACACAACACAATTTTTTCTTGTACCATCTGACAGCCAAAGATATGCATAAAATAATATGTCTGATGGCGCTCTTGGTTTTGGTTTCTCAGCTTTAAGCCCTTTCACCTCCAGCTGGGCTGGAACCTTTTCTGAAGAGACGGAGGGAGAGAGAGAGAAAGAGAAAGAGAGAGTTTGTGTACTGTGAGGTAATAAAAGTTAAAAGCAACAATTAAGAAAAAATCCCCCCTTTTTTTCAGAAATCACTGTTGATCTTTTCAGCCTGATCCAATTAACATGTAGCAATTTCTCTTGGTTTTTTTGCATTTAATTCTTAAGGTGAGGGAATGGATGCAAGAAAGGTTTCTTATTGGATTCATTCTCAAATTCCTCCCTTATAAACTTAAGCCCTTCCACTCCATTAGTACATTAAGAAGGCTGAGGGGTTAATGACAGCTATTGTGACAAATTTCATTTTTTTTATTTTTAAATCTCTACTATCTATGTAACTACTTGCAAAACCACAATTGAAAATACTTAAACAGTGAACATATGGCCTGGTATGTCCAAGATGCCAATTTCCTGTTTCGGGAGACATTGGTGGATCCAAAATGCTCAAACTGTAACACTTCTGAAGGACATTTACATAGCATTTAGCAAAAGTTTACATGGCTATTGTGCCAAAGCAGGGGTCATTTTGTGACAAAATGCCACAGCCTTGGAAGGAAGATGAGAAAAGCAGCTTCTTCACCTTCATGCAGTAACTGCCTCCATATTAGCTCTGCAAAGACTGATGTCTTTGTTGTAGTCAGCAACAACTTGTACCAATGTTCTGCTGAAAAGTGAGGCTGTAATTCTACGGGCATGCAGTTATATCAGATAGACTGAATCTCTGTAACAGTTTACTGCTGCTGAGAGAAACTGTCTTATTTCCTTTTCAACAGCTTTTTCATATTTTTCTCTTTCTCATCTGCTGATTCCTTCCCTCTTCTTTCATCAGCTCTCAGGCACATCTGTCCCTTGGGCTCTGTGTTTTCTAGCAAATTATATTTACCCAGTACTATACTCTGGTACTGAGACCAGCTGGAAAGGAACAGCACTCTCCCCATCCATCACACGCTTGAAACTTCCAGTGGTTGATGGCCATATACAGGCTGCCTATGGGGAATGTTTTCTGGTCCATGATGGTTTTGCAGCTGTTCCTAGGAATTGTTGGAAGAGAGGTAGTTAACCTGGGCCAAAACCATACTGTGTCGTTAAAATAATTTACCCTAGACTGCATAAACAACCCAGCTCCAGTGCCTTGGAGTGTTTCCTGGTACTGTTTAATATATTAACACTGTTGTAACTCAGGGAGCTGATTCCTTTTAGTGACATAGCAAGAAACCAGCTCAACCAAAAAGGAATAAAGAAAAGCATTCAATTCTTTAGGGATCAGATCACAGAGTTGGTCAGGAGTGAGAACAAGGGTATAACTCCAAGAACAGAGAGGGAGAGATGGAAAAGAAAATAAAGACAGACCTTTTCAGTATCAATTTTGTATGTCTTGTCTAACTCTACCCTCTTTAACAATATAATGTATACATATAATTAAAGATGTATACATATAAATGCGTACAGAGGGAGTCTCTTTGTCCTTCAGTGATGCTGACAAAATGATTTGCATCACACTGTCAGCAATCCAGTACCATTTCTCTGGAGGTTGGATATGCCATCTAATTTGAATTTTTAAGAAATAATTAACTTTGTTCAATCAAATTGAGTCCTACTGTTAAGACTGTAAGCTGATCTAGTGCATCTAGCTTTAAATGAACCAGTGAGACCTCCCTCAAGCAGTTTAAATGGTAGATTTGATAGAGGTGATAGCATTCAGTAAGGGAAGCAGGAGATCACCATCCTTTAACCTCTTACCTCCTTTAACCTTGTATCCAAAGATAGTGGTACATGTATACAGCTTTCAGAAAAGTTTGTAATCTTCACTCTGAGTCAACAGCTCGACATTCAACAGCAGTACCACTGCATTATCACATGCAGTCCCTGCCCTGGGACAAAAATGTTCAGCTGGACTGAGGAAAGGCTGCAAAAACAATCTTGCATGCCTGCATACCTGCATGTGTTTGGGGTCTGGGTTTGTTTTTTTTCCCTATCTCAAGTGTTTTTAGTCTTGATCACGTGGGAAAAAAGATCTCAAGTGGAAACTTTTGAATCTGGTGTTACTTATGGTTCTGTGAGTTAAGAAGGTCTTTGTCATGCTGCAGGGTGATCCAAATGCTCATTATAAGACTGTTCGAAATTATAGATATTTTTCATGTTTTGTTTTTTTTTTTTAAAATAAACTTTCTGTCCTCATGCAAATACAACTAATAAAAAAAACCCCAAAAAACCAAACCTTTGAGATTCTTGTTGTTCTGGGGAAACACTTCCTAAGGATAATTATCTAGTATGTACTGTTTAGAATTGATTTCCAGCTAATTTATACTGGAAGCTCTGTCTTCAGTCATTCCACTTCATATTAAGATTTCCTCTAGCACATGAATCTAAAGATTCTTACTCCGTATCTAGTCTCTATTTATTCTTCTGCAGCAGGGTTTTTTGAGTGCTGTTTTGCTTGCTTATTTTTGATTTTGTTTTTTGTTTGTTTTTTTGGCGGTAAGGAATTTTTTTCCCCCTTTTATCACAGATTGCAGATTATAGGTCAGTAAACTCATTTCTGAAGTCAAAAGTCTAGAAGTCTCGAGATTAGACAATTTGGGGTGAACATGTGGAAAACGTTTTGCTTAGCAAAGTCATGCAAATCTTAACAGAATAAAACAACTTTTCAGGCACACATGATGCACTCTCATTAAAACAAAAAATGTGTCATTTTAAAGCAGCTTCTGATTTCTGTTCTTGAGATCTGACTCCTCTGCCCTTGCTTAACAAACTGTTTTAGTTCAAAGTTTACCAATAATTGCAGTTAGGAGTCCTCCTCATTTGCAAATTTGCATAATTTGGGCAGAATTCTGTTCTGTTTGGTTTTGTGTCTTTACAATTGTAAAACAGCAGGAAGCTTCCTTTATGTGCATATTCAAAATATGCAGAATAATTTTTGCTTATGGAAAATATATGTTCAATGTTTATCCCATTTTCTATTGTAACTAATAGAATCTGTGTTAGGTTTATACTTTGCTCCTTTGACAAAACACTGAACGTCAGTTCTACCCTTAGAGGTATGAATATATTTTAATATTCCTTGTTTCATGTGAATTAATGGCAAGCTAGTGCTTAAATAAAATAAAGTTCTGAGATTGTCTGTGACTTCAGCCTTGGAACCCCTTTTTTGTACTAACATGTCTCAAAAAAACAACCAAACAGAGTTGAGGATCTCATGGTTTAGGAGCATTCTGTTTTAGTGGCTCCAGCTGCGAATAAGGTAATAAACATATGTTTTATGCTACTGTTATAAATAATGCATCTATTAGGGGGTAGCACAGGAGGAGTGTATCAGTGTTTAATGCAGTTTGACTGATTCCCTCCTAAGTTTCTAGATCCATCAGCTTCCTTCCTCCATTGCCTAGTACTAATTCAGTTGCTTTTGCTGTTCTCATTACTCTTTCTTCCTCGTGTATCTGTGTAAGAAAATTCTCACCTGCAGAATGGGTGTGGATACATCTATCCTAGCAGTGAGCAGACTGAGTGGAAAGCAATATTTTGTAATATTGTAATATAATATATATAATATATATATAATATATAATATAC
>VYZS01033438.1:11792-22632 GCA_013400695.1 Neodrepanis coruscans
GGAAGGAAGGAAGGAAGGAAGGAAGGAAGGAAGGAAGGAAGGAAAGAAAGAAGGAAGGAAGGAAGGAAGGAAGGAGGGAAGGAAGGAAGGAAGGAAGGAAGGAAGGAAGGAAGGAAGGAAGGAATCTGTGAATCAGATTCCAAAGTATATTGTATTCCTAGTTGAATGATATATTTAATTGAATTATTTGAAATCATGGTGTTAAAACATTTTGACCTCATAGGAATGAAATGTTTTTACAATTTTAAGGGCATTTTCCTTTTCAAGTTGTAAGGGAAGTCAACAGGATCATATAAAAAATTCCATTCTGACAAAAATATTTTTTAAAACTCTTCATTAATTTCTAGGTCTGCAGTGAAACAAGCTTATAAGATACCTTTTCTTCTTGTCTGGTAAAGCATCTGTTTCACAGAAGATACTATGGAAAATATAGTACTTTTGGAGTGTGGTCCTAGGATCACTGTTTACCTGATGGATTTGGATAATAAAAGCTCTAAATGCTACCTGCTTACATTCCTAAATTAGCAAAGATGCATGAATACTGTTATGCAGAACAACCTCATTGATAAGAAGGAGCTGAGGGTCCGTATTTTAAGGAATCACTTCAGTGAACTTCAAGTGACAGCAAGAAAAGAAGGGAGTAAATAATAGTTAATGGCATGAGAAGCCAAATAGGGAATATGTTTAACAGATGAACCTTAGAGGAATAGACTTTTCAGTCACCTACAAAGAAGAAGACAGAGAAGGTAATGATAGGCAGATTAGGTGGTGTCAGTGTTCAATCTAAAGAAATAAAGCTGGAGGAATTGGAAAATGAATTTTCCAGTGTGGAAGTGATGTGAAAATTTATGAAGATCTTGCTTTGTTATGCTGCTGATGCAAAGAGAAGATATTTTATTAGCATAAGATTCCTCAAAGAGAATTAAAATGATTTAAATAACCATTAGTCCACTGAGCTCCTATTTATATTCAAAAGGGAGAATCTACTCTAGCCTTATTTCAAAATAAAACATTTCACATTTCTTAATTATGTGTGAATTATAAAGCACCCATGTCCTCTTCCTCTGCAAAATGCAAAATGCAGGTGTATTCCACCAGAATTAAAAAAATACTACTGATTGTATGTCCCATTACAAACATCTGCAGGAGAAGAATGATACTTTTCAAGGGCTGGTGTTTTGACAGACTTTTTATTAACTATATAGTCTGAAGGGCATCAGTCATAATGACTTTTATATCTTGCCTTTCGCTTGTTGGAAAAAGTAAGGCCAGATTTCCAATGTTGTTCATATTTTAGGCCAATCCCATAAGAATTTGGTTCTGATTCCTATGGAAGAAAAACTTGATAGTCTTGGCTAAGCTTTGCTCTGAATTTTTACTCACTGCCTTATGAAAATTGTAATCTAACTAGAATGTAAAAATAAAAGCTTATATAGGTCCTTCTAAAACAAAATTTCAAAATGAAAATAGCTAAAAAATCTAAAATAATTGCCATGTCAACAGTTATTAAACAGCAAACGTTTAATGTCTGGTAGTCAATTAAAACTTAAGGTTTTGAACATGTATACGCTAAAAGATCAATTTCCTGTTTTTGAAATCAAATTTTGGCTTTTTTTTTTCATGCTCCCTCACTATCTATTTTGTCTATGTCCATCACATTCCTAAAGTATTTCAGTTTAAGGGGTTAATTTTTATCAGAAAAATAAAAATTGGAATTTGATTCCATTTTCAGCAGTCCCTAACTTCTGGAAAATTAGTGCTTGGTAATATGTGTTACTTGAAATTATCAGTCATAAAAAACATTGGAATTTTAGATATGTCAGATCCCTGGTTTGAAAAGCAATGCGCTTTTGGAAATGCTGAAAAATACAGTTCAACAACCACTGGGACATGCTTAATTTTGGTGCAAGATTCTCATTGCTATGTTATCTTTCAGCATAAACTAATGTTGAAATTCTAGAAGATATAGTTTTTTTAGGAAAAATGAAGTTCAATTCCTGCATTATATGACACAATGCAGAACACAAGCAGCTCCAATTAAAAGGACAACTTTTATTTAAAGGGCTTTAACTTAAAATATAATAAGGATTGCATTTTTTTCCTAGCACATTTTCTTATGGAAAAAAATATTTGAACAGATTGTAGTAGTTTGCTTTATTTACATAGGTTTTCATGGGATTTTGCATATATACCATATTTGAGAGGAATCGTAAAGCTTAGGCAGAATTCTGAGCATGAGAATGAGGAACCATAGGGAAATGTCAGAGTCACAAGGAGCAGAGCAGCAGAAAAGTGGGGATATTTTAGTTGCGTTCATCTACTTCTATTCCTGGTCCGACAATGTAAAGGTAATTTCTTTAGTTCTGTCTTCCAAGTGGTGAGGATGAATGGGGAGAAGTAGAAAAAGGGTTAATGTTAGGCCAAAGTGAAGTGATAGGAGTAGGTAAAAGGAGGAAAGAACATCAAGGAGAAATTATATTTCTGTTCTGTGACTGTGGACCCTGATCAACAGTTTTGAGATGTCTAGTAGAAAGAGACTGGATTTGCTAGTCACAAAGTCACTTTCTTTTAGTCACTTTCTCTTAGTCACTTTCTTTTGATGAAGTTTTGTGTTTGTGACAGATTAGCTGAGGCAGAAAGGTTATTTTCCCTTCCCAGTTGAGTCTTTTTTTTACATTTGCAGGGAGGGAATTTAGATTGATGTTCTAAAAATTTAGAAGTCAAAAATAATGTAGTCAAATTGTCCATCAATTTGGAACTGGGAAGGGGTAAAAGAAAAACAGTCAGAAGACAGCAGCTGTGAATCCTGATTACTAGACACTGAGCTTTTCTGCCAGTGCTGTGACCAAGCTGGCTATCTGTACTGACAAAATTCTGTCAGAGAACATCACCAGATCATCATGGGGAAAAAGATGACTTGGTGCCAGGACCTGTCTGGGACCAAGGTGGGAGGAGAACTTATTAGAGAAGCAAGAGTGAACAATCATAGAGAGAGTAGTGATAAATTTTGTCTGATACACAGTCCAGTGTTTCTAAGAGGGTTAATAAAATTTCAAGTTACTTAAATGAAGATTTGCGTATCTTGTCTTTCCTGGTGCACTGAGGGCTGAGATGGTATGCTTCACTTCTCAAACCCAACCACAGAGATACCATGTGCAGGACACTTCTGAACAGTGAAGAAGTGTGCTATTCTATTGTTTTAAGAATGACACACTGTCGTGGTTTTACCACTAAAAATAGGGGTCCTAACAAGAGATGTCCAAGAGAAGCCACACACACCCCCAAAAAGAAAAAAAAACCCACACAAATAACACAGTTTATTTCACACACACAGAAAACCGACAATAAAGTGCAAAAAAACAGACAAATTAAGCTTTCCCACGGCCCGTGTTGGGGTGAGAACGCTCTGGAATAGTGCTGGTCTCTCTCTTGGGCTATGGAAGAGACGCCGGGATAACTAGAGAAGGCCCGCGGCCGATCTGAGAACCCACAGCAGCACGAGCCTCCACTCGGCTTTCTGAATAAAAACACTCAGACAGTTAGAAACCTCGAGCCCCCCCTCCCCCTCCCTTCAAAACCGGGAAGGGATTTCAGTGCTAATGGAAAGATGTGGTCTTTAAACCTGGGCTATGGCAGCGGAGAAATCACTAATTCGCCCGCCCAGGAAAAAAATAAACCACAAGAAAAAAACGCTACCCCGCAAGAGTCCACCCCCAGGAAAATACCACACTGGGCTGCCGCTGCGGAATCGCTGAATCTGTCTCCCACGCGGACGCTAGTCTTGGCAAGAAGATGAGGAGTGATGCTACCAGAACGCTGTCCAGAGTCAAAAGAGACAAAATGGTGTCCCCTCTTGCTTTTTATAGGGGGCTGGCCTTTCCTGCGATTGGCCAATTAGCGTTGCAGGCCCCGCCCTTGGTACAGCCACCGTGCACGCAGTCACTCGCGGGAACGCTGTGCCATCTGGAAATGACGCGCGGGCTGGAAGTGTATATCCGGTAATGGCGGCCATCGCACCGCCGTAGCGGTTGCTGCCGCCGCTGCTGCTGCTGCCGTTGCCTCCAGCCGCGCCACTCCCGCTTGAGGCCGCCTTTCCCAACAAAGTTGCTGTGGCGGCTGCCAGTGGCTAGGCTTGACTCCACTGTGCTCCGACGGCTGTGCTGAGCTGAGCAGTGCTGAGCAGAGCTCCCGCTGGCCCGCGGCAGACCGGGAAGGAGGCTGGTCCCACACGGCGGGAAAAAACACCAATTTTACTTTCACCCCACGACACACACTTAACTACTGGTGTAGAGCTTGGAGCACTGAGATTGACTTAATACGAATAGTGAAAAAAAGGCCTTGGTCCCTGGTTTTCAAAATCATAATTTATAATTGAGCCTTCAAAATTAAGACTGAAAGTGATTCAAGTTGTACATATTCATTATCTAAACAAATGGGGTTACATAACTAAAATGTAACTTGTGAGGATTTTTCTTGCTTGATTAATGACAGTGATTTTGAGTGGATATAGAAAACTAACTCTNCTGAGCAGAGCTCCCGCTGGCCCGCGGCAGACCGGGAAGGAGGCTGGTCCCACACGGCGGGAAAAAACACCAATTTTACTTTCACCCCACGACACACACTTAACTACTGGTGTAGAGCTTGGAGCACTGAGATTGACTTAATACGAATAGTGAAAAAAAGGCCTTGGTCCCTGGTTTTCAAAATCATAATTTATAATTGAGCCTTCAAAATTAAGACTGAAAGTGATTCAAGTTGTACATATTCATTATCTAAACAAATGGGGTTACATAACTAAAATGTAACTTGTGAGGATTTTTCTTGCTTGATTAATGACAGTGATTTTGAGTGGATATAGAAAACTAACTCTTTTTCTCCAAGGACTTTTATATTTGGAATTATGATGATTTTTTTCCGTGAAAAAAAAAAAAAAGCCAAACCAAACCCAGTAGAATGTTCCTATTTTTGTGTGTGTGTGTACATGTTTCCCTGAAGTTTTCCCTTCATTTCCCTTTGTCTCCATCATTTTCTTTGGCTGACAGGGAATGGGCAACCTTTCATTTCCAATGTGAACTTTTTAGTGGATGATTGTATTTGTGTGTCTAACTTTTCCACTCTGTGGATGACATGGTGAAACACCTTCTGGTTACTTGAAGCTGAAGTCACTCAGAGTTTAGTCGTTCTTCCTCATTAAACTGCATTTAAGGCACAACTATTAGGCAAACAGTGTGTCAAACAGCTATTAGTAACCTATCTAGTAAACACCTAAAAGGGTGTTTTTCCTATAAATCTAAGGTATTTGGGGGATTTGGCTGTGTGTATTATCTATTTCTCTAAATCGTAGAATTTCAGATGTGGCCAAAGATGTGGTCGTCGCTTAAAGAACCCTCCAGCTTTGACTGGAATACATACTTAATGTTGCAAACTAGTAGCAAGGCTTCCCTGCCCCTTCCACCTCTTGGCAATATAGCTTTATTTGTGAGGGATACTCTAATCTGTTTGTTGTTGTTGTTGTCGTTGTTGTTGTGTTTCCATGGGAGATTTCTTCCGGGGTTTTTGGTGGTTTTTTTCTTTAATTTTTAAAATTTGTGGTGATTTTAAGGCCTCGAGTTTAAATCAGAGTTGATCATATGCTAATTAAAATTTTAGTATTCTTGTTTACTACATCTATGGTGGTATATAGCACTGGCTGTTTATGTTCATCTGTTTATCTCTGCTAATTTTCTTAGATTCCTAGAGTTTAAGAAACTCTACCTGTAACCCTAATAAGGAAGCTGAATTCAGGAAAGGATGTCAGTATGCTTTAAATTTTGGTTCTGATATCTTTCTAAATTATACCTGGTTAAAACCAGTATACATTTAACACATTTAACAGTAAAGCTAGTTTTGAACTAGCCACATTAAAAAAAACCCAAGCCTTTAAAAAAGCAGTTGATAGTCTTCTGTTCCATATTGATGTTATAGATTATAAGTATAATTGTAAATTTATGAATAAGTCAACTAGGTGTCTAGACATATATTTTGAATTCAGTTATTTGCTCACAAAGGTAAAACCCCTGCATTTTGTGGATGACTATGAGGTAATTTTTTAATTGATTTTTTTGCATTTGAACTTATGAGTATTACAAAGGAATGCAAAATATGACGGGGTTACAGAAAGATTTTCATATGGAGATGAAAAAATATCTCCTGAGGAATCAAACAATACTTATGAGGTACTTATTTAACCTCCTTATCAGCATTACTCAGGATTTTATTTGTCTGCAGACCTCAGATTTATGAATAGAGTCAACTCACTTACATAATTCTAGTTGCTGGTACATGCATATTAAAGACAGTGGGTGTTTTTAAGGTGATAAGTAATGTTTGTGCCTTAGCAGCTTTTCCTATTTTGCAATCATTTCACAAGATAAGAAGAGAGATAAAATCTATCAGCCAAAGAAAAAGCCATTTCTTATGAAAAAAACCCAACACAATATCCCAGTAGAGAGGTCTCATTCTGCCTTGTATACTTATTTTGTAAGGTTTTGGGTCTTCTTTCATAATTTTTATTTTAATGTGCTTGGGAAATGGGAATGTTGTTTATTGAAATAGTAAAATCATGAAACTGTGATTTGGATACCTTCCATTAACAAACCAAGCTGTTTATAAGGCAGAGGACAAGAGATTCTAAGCTAACTTTGGGAATCTAACATTCTATTATCAATTTCAGGGCTGAAATAAAACAGAAGAAATTTGTATATTAGATAATTATAATAATAAATGATAATAATGATAATTTCCATAATAGATAATGCAAATAATAGATAATGTATAATAGATAATCAGATTTTTATTTTGCCAGCCTCCTAAGTGACAGAATGAGTGTAGTCATAACAGAACCCACAGAATCCACTGTTCCGTAGTCAGAACAGGACCCACTAGTCCTTTATTCTAAGCACTGATGATAAGCAGATCTAGAAAACTTTCAAGCAGTGCAGAACTGTGACTTTAGAGGTGGTGAAAACTATGGTAGACCATTTCACAGGATCTTTGGGATGCTGGACTGTTCTGAGGCTGATCACTTTGACAGGATATGGACAAGGACACCGATGATATTGTCAATGGTTCATAATGTAAATGTAAACATAAAAAAACAGTATTTAAGAAGTGCAAAAGAATAACCTAAATACATTGTGGGACTTATGACCATATCAAATTTAAAAGAATATCCAAGTTAAATAGTTTTGATTATAAAAAGACAGATTTGAATAATGTTTTTGGGATCATTGCCAAAGACAAAACGCTAATCAATGAGTTATGATAACCTTTCAGGCCAAGAGGTTTTAAGTAGAAGGATAACAAATATTTGACATGGTTTTGTTTTATAAGAATATGTCTTCAACTCTAGCAATAGAGAGCAGAGCAACTTTTCACTGCTGATTTTTACCTGAAAAAAACTTTGGCTTCCTGGAATACTTTTAACATGACAGATCACAAACGACTTTAGGAAAAGTAGCCATTTCTAATTAGGTTGATCTAGTCTGACAACTGAACCATGCTAAATTGGACAGAATAGAATTTTCACACAGTTTAGTGACCAAAATTAATTGTGCTAGACACAGCAAGACTTTCCTGTCTCTTCAAAGTACTTATTTAAACACCTTTTGACTTTCTTTTCTTACAGAGCTTGCCAGTTTTATTCTTTGTTAAAGGGAGAAATTATTGTTGTGAGATAGCCTTGCACTATTTAGTTTTATGCTGTCTTACTCAAAAAGTGAAGCAATAAATTTTGAGCTGTGATGCTGTTTAGGTGCTGTTTAGTCTGTCGTTTAACAAACCATAATCTATTTTCATACTTGCTGGAATATCACAAGATAAATAGGTACTGATATTTTACTCTGAAATGATTAATCATCCCCATCACATTCCTATTTATCAATAAAATTGATTATAGAGAATTGTTCTTTACTGGCCATCTCAACCGAAGGTACTCTGGCTACACCTTCTGGCAGTAAAATTGTTGCAGACAGCTCTTAGTGACTCTGGAACTCCAATGAGTTCCTGCATCTGCCACTATCAAATAAAAGGGAATAATGAGAAGTAGACCTTCTTTTGTAGTTTTTTTGTTTTATTTTTCTTCTGCTTGCTGTGTGAAGTTGAAAGTTGCAAAGGAAGCACTTGTTTATCAGAACATTAAGAAGACCATTAAGAATCCTTGTTTATCCTGACATTAGAGCAGAGAAATTGTGGTACTAGGGGGCTGGAGCTTTGGTTCAAGGAAGTTATATTCTAAATTTGAGCTGGTCTTGTAGTCTTATGAGCAGTAAAATAACTCCTAAAGCTTTTTCTTGTGCTATGCAAAATCAGTTCAGCTGCATACTGGTTTGTTTCCATGCGTTATAGCTGAGGGAAGCTTAGCCTATGATGTAGACTGTTAACACTTGCTGCTTGGCTTGCTTGCCAAAACAGTCATCAAGTGCCATTTGAAATTTCCTCCAAAGGTGCTAGGAATATCACCATAGGGCTGGCAAATATGATGTGAAGCTTATGGGAACACCTGCTTTTTTGTAGTGGCAGCTGAGGGGCATGTGCAATCTTAATGAATCAGAGTCATGATATCTGCAACTCTATTTTAAAAAATAACATATACAGAAATCCTATGTTAGTAGGAAATCCGTGTATGCAGCTTTCATTTTTAGTATAATATATTCATGTAGCCTTAATAAAGTATTTGCAAGCAGCACCGACAAAGCTAAATGCATAATTTATATATACATACTGTTTTGTATCCTTAGTAGATCTGTATGCAAAGCTTGAAGGACTTAACACGTACCAGGATTTGGGTTAATCTTGCATTCTCTTCTGAAGTGAAAAATTTCATTTTAGAATATAAAGAGCTAAAGCAAGAAACTTCATATATTTCCTTCATCCTGCTTTACTCATTATATTTAGGTAAATTTCTTAACTATAGCAATCACTATCAACTGAGTAAAAATAGCCTTACTGTAATTTTATCTACTTTCTGGCTAATCTGTTTTTCTTTAAAAATAAAGCTATTTTCATTTTTATGCACAGCCACACTGAAAGAATCCCAGAGAACATCTTATCTATGTATCTTTTCTTAGGTTAAATTTAGCTGCAGTTGCCCATAGCTATCATCTAATTACTGTGTTGTCCAAGTCAGAAACTAATTTTTGTTTGATTTTGTGGAAAAAGCATATATATTCATATATATTCCCATACGCTGTTGGGAATTCCTGAGAAATACGTGAATGAGTACAGAGATTTTTTTGTTAATTTAAAATTAATCAGTACCAGAGTACTGGATATTCTTTTTTATCACCTTTCTTGTAATGTTGATAATTAAAAGTTTCTAAGGAAACAATAAAAATTTTGGGTTTTTTTCTTGGTTGGGTTTTTTTTGGTGTTTGTTGTTGTTGTAGGTTTTTTTGTTTGTGGGGTTTTTTTTTGTGAACAGGTGCATTCACTTTTTTGAATATCTATGATATTAAAATAACTAAATTTGAATTCTATATTTAAATTCTGGATAATTATGTATGTGAGAAGCAACTGAGTAAAACTACAGCTTATCACATGCTTTTATTGTCTCAAATAATCAAAGAAAAATTTCAGTTTAGCAGTAACAGGCTGTGTTATCAGCTTTCTTTATAGGAGGATGCTTAAAAAAATGAAGCAAATGTTAAAATTAATACAGTGTGTGTCCTGTCAGCCATAAGTTGCCTGAAGATGGTTTATATTTCATTTTGAGGGGCTACACAAACATTACTTTACTAGGAACTGTAGCTACTTTCACTGTGTAAAATCCTAGATGTTGCTGTTTCAGTGTTTTGAAATAGAAAACAGTGATTATCTCCTGGGTTTTTTATCTTTTTTACATCTGAAAGATCTTAAAATGAGAAAAAAAATTGATATATTTTTAATGAGAGCTTACTAATTTATTATTCTATGCTTATTTTCCTATGGCAACCATAATTACTCACATGTCACAGCAAGGCTGCTGTAATATCAGCTATTTTGTTATTGCCCTAAAAACTTTTGATATTAATAAAAATCAAAACTGGCTTATTCTGTCTTATCTCCTTTACCTCCAACATGAGCTAAGGACTTTCTTCCCTGATCCTAGAACTGTTTATATCTATTGTACTTGTCTACAGAATAGACAGCATTGAATGAAACCAGCAAATGATTGATTTAAAACAGGAAAGAAAATAGGAGCTAGTTCTTTAGATGGTGTTCTTCACAATCCTTTTACAAGGATGCTGTAGGTGCTAAAAATTTGGAAGGATTGTAAAAATGGTTGTCTTAATGACTAAAAGAAAAAACATCAAGATCAACACCTCTGGCTTAAAAATTGTGAGTCTCTAAAAATTGTGATACTCTTTCAAAGTATCCAAGGAAGAACTTAAATTGGCCACTGTCAGTAGGGGTGGATTGACTTTTAGCCTTAAGCTGTTACAGACCGTGGTCTTCCTAAAACTGTTCTCTGGATGAGTACTATTGTGCAAATGTGGATGCTACTGCAACTAAGTGTGCTTTCAAATTATATATCCTGTTCACTCAGGTGCCTATGCTCTGAAAAACATTTTTGGTAGACAGAAATATCTAGGGGACCCAACAGCGTTTCACACAGCTCAGCCCAAGAGATTAACCACTTTCTCAGATTTTCTTAGAAGCAAGCAACCTCACAACTGGATGTGCAGATATTATTAGCTATTCTCATCAGCTGTACACTATGCTCCTAACTCTCTTCTCTGACAGTCCTCCACAGTCTGGCTCCCTTGTTTTTATTCTGGACAAAGGTTAAATTGGTAATGACTTGTTGGCATAGCCGATGTGC
>VYZS01033439.1:0-16885 GCA_013400695.1 Neodrepanis coruscans
CAGCTGCCGCTGTTGCCGCTGTCCCAGTCCGTCCCAGGCCGGTTTTAGCCGCCCCCGGCCGCCACCGTTCGCTGCTGCTGCTGCACGGGCCACGCTGCCGCCGCTGGGTCCCAGTCCATCCTGGGCAGGTTTTAGCCACCCCCAGCCACCACAGCTGCCGCTGCCGCCATCGTCACCGCTGGCACATGCCGCCGCAGGTAAGGAGCCGGCCCTGCCGCCGCCACCACTCCCGTGACACGCGCTCCCCGAGCGGACCGTACCCGGGAGACGGAGGGGCGGTGGAGGTGGCAATCCGCTGGGCCCGCGCCAGCCGATCATGGCTCGGACCACCGCCGCCACCGTCGCTGGCTCGCCTGGCGCCGCCTCTCGCAGCCCCGGCAGCTCCCGGCGCACGCCTGTGTGAGCACGGGGCAGCCCCCGGCGCTGGACCACCGGTGGCTCCGTTCCTGACGTGGTCCCCATGGGTGCGACAGCCCCAGCGGGGAATGGGGGGGGGAACGGGTTTATTTCCCAACCTACAACATATGGTCTTTCAAGGTTTGTATGTTGTACATGGTATGAATCTGTTAATAAAGTAACCACAGTAAAATAACTAAGCAGCAAACAAAAAAACCCAGATACTTTAATGTCTACATATTTTGGATTGTGTGCTTCCAGATTATTATATAAAATAAGAACGTGTCTCAACTCTAAAAAGTCAAATCTGAACAATTTTAATTACATCACTATCAAGTGACTTCCACACATAAGATTTCTTTCAAACTTAACTGCTTTCTAGCAAACAAAGCAAACAGGGCTCTAAAATTGCCTTAAATAGAAGAAACTTCATTTTGCAGCAAGTTTATTAATTTCAAGGTTAAGAAGTTTTGTTAGGAACTTGTGTACAAACTGTATTTTTAGGCAGGAACCATCAGTTTAACAGCACTGAGTCCCATTCTGAAAAGAACTTATTAAGATTTGCATCTTATAAGATTTGAATGCAGATAATTAGCCCAATTGTTTTGCTGCTGCTCACTGTGCATTCCTGATCATTTCCTAACTGATGCAATGGACACTATTCCCTGGCAAGTCTCAGAAGGAAGTAAACCCCTCTTCAGTATTAGAAGGCTCTGTGTCTCTCCATCAGGATGTGTCTAAATCCACTCTTCTGAATGCTCTTAATTATTAACCCCCATTTCTTAGTGTTTAGATTTGTCTTGTTCAGGCATCTGCCTATCCTGAGCTCTTCCAGGTGCTCTCCTACATCATGAAGCCTGGAGCACCTCAGAAAGCTGTAGTCTAAAAACAGAGGTAGATATTTATAACATCACTCATAGAGTGTCCCAAAATCTGGGTATGCCAGATCTGAGTTGCTGGACTCATGTTCAGTGTTGGAGCATGTTCAGTGTTGGAGCATGTTCAGTGCCATCTTGAGAACTGACAAAACATAGGCATCCTTATACAGATATTACAAAGTGAGGCAGAAAAAGAAGGACTTTTGGATCTTGCTCTGTCTAAATTATAAGAAAGTCTGTTTTAACATCAATCATTAAAAAGTTTCACTACTGTAAATATGATTTAAAAATCTCATGCAATACAGGGCACCCTATCCCCTAAGACATGAATTGCAATCACTAAGCATTTTATTAGAGCAGGCCCAAACCCTGATTCTGCAGATATAGGCATTGCTTTTCTTAATTATGGATCTAGGAAAACTATCACTGTGGACATTATTCCCAAACAAACCTAAAAATACTTCGCTGTGCTTGCGGATATTTTGTGTGCCATTATACCACATATTTTTCTCAGATTTCTGGAAATGGGCTAAATAAGGCAGAATTAATGCCTCTCTGGTGATGCTTTGTAAGGTGCTTTCCTCTTTCCCCATTGTCTTCCTAGCTCTTTCTCAGTATGTTAAAAAATGCTTCAATTGTGAAACTCCAATCTTTATTTCCTAGTATAAACAGTTGTCCCAGCATTCAGTCCCACCAGCCCCTTCTCCTACCCATTTTCTGCTTGTCAATCCATTCTTTCAATCATCTTAATCCATTAAAACCTCTCTCTCCTTTGTTCTCTCTAGCCATCTCTGACTGATAACATTATGAAGATTATTGGATCATAGAACCATTTTGATTGGAGAAAACACTTAAGATCATTGAGTCCACCTGTTAATGTAGCACTGCCACGTCTACCATTAAACCATGTCCCTGTTTCATTATGTCTCTGTCTAAAATGAACGATAACTGCATTGCCAGACAATGTAGTGATAAACAGAAAAGGCAAAATAACAATCAAAAATGTATAGTAGTTTCATTTTGAGCTATAGTAAGCAGACTGAAAGCAAACTAATCCATGCAGGTTGAGCTTCTCTTTTATTTTCATGCAATCTCAGTGCAAATTTTTATGGGAAACAGCAAAGTAATATCTGCTGTCATTTTGCTCTTTACCTTTTCTAAAAGTGTCCTCCCAGTGGCTTTTGAATATTTATTCTAGATAATGCAGTCACCAATAAAGTACAGTCTGCTAAGACAGACATAGAATTACAAGATTGCCACATAGCCACTTCAGCTGTTGTAGGAGAATGAGTGGACCTTGCACAAGAGATGACTGGAGACAGGCTGATTTAAGGATTTCTTCTCTTTTTGTTCAAGAGACCTTTCCTAGCTAGGAAGCTTAGGCTTGGATTTCTTTCTTTCTTCAGCCTTTCAGAACAGTTCATTCCTTGAAAAGATACCTGTTTCACTTACAAACTTGGAGCCCCCATGAGCATGGGGAGGCATGCTGTTAAGAAGGCTTGGAGAAGAAAAAGTTTTTTTGCATTCTTTCGTGCATGGGCATGTACACATGCTGTTAGCCAGTGTTCTTGTCTTTGAAAAACAACTTTTTCCTAAGTCCTTCCACTGCCTCGCATTTTGGGGGTACCTGTGTTAACTTCCTTTACAGTTGTCAAATGCATAGAGCGCAAATGCATATCCATTTCACAACCTTAAAATGGATCAAACCTTTCAGCAATTAATCTTTTGTTACAAAGACTATTTTTAAGGGAAAATGTTTTGCCTTTGCACAAGAATCCTTCTGTAAGAGCAGAGGACAGAAATGCCAAAACTGGTGGGAAGGGAATAAAAAAAATCCAGTGACTGTAGAGAAAATACAGTACAATCCTGTTAACTCCGCTTCAGGAAGTGAAATGGACATTTCTAAGAGACTTATATTCTGTGTTTAAGGGAACAGACCCACTGTGTAGACATGCCTAAAATGGCAAGTAAGGACTGAAAGATGAAAAGACAAGACAGTCAGGTGTATTCAGAAGTTACAGATCATGAGCATCTTTGGATAAAATGAGGGAAAGAACTTTATACTCTGCTCTCATTTCACTGAACTGACCTCAGTTTACTGCCAGTCTTTTGTTGAAATAGTGTAGGATTTTTCCTTCCAGCACACTAAACTCAGATTTGTTTATAGCAAGGAGTCTCATTATTTTAACATTCTAATTAATGTCCTCACGAAAGGTGTTTATTATTATTGGCTCTACCTTGTCTGTAATTCTGACAAATTAACAGATTGAGGGAGACGGTGTTGATGTTGCCTATAGCTGTTCGTGGCTTTCCCATTTGAAAGAGTATATTAAAGTTGGATCCAGATTACAAATATTTAATCTGGCAAAGATATTTAGTGGCCTCTAAAACAAATATTGTGTCATTAATGTACCAGTATCCATAAATGGGACTGGCGACATATAATGCTGTGTCTGTGAATATTTTCAAACGCTGTTTAGGATCCTTAACTAACCCCGTTCTGTGTAGGTAGTTCCACCTCTTCAATACCTAAATGCAACAAAATAAGTTAAGACTGTATTTTTAGCCTTAACTCTAAATTCTCAGGAGTTTGTGGTTTTTAAATGAGAGCCTTAGCATTATTCTTTTGTGGTTCAATTGAAAATACATAGTATTCAGTTTTTCACTTTTGGTACATTTTTACTATGGCATTAAAACTAGTGAAACCTTTCAAGCTTATTCAATCTGACATGATGAACTGTAATTACATTGTTTAGCACAGTTTATTGTATAAATACAAGCTTACATTTTTTCAAGTGAATTTTGATCCAATGCCAAAACAGTTCTTTGAACTATTTAGGCTGATCTTTGACATGATATTCAAAGATGTATTGTCTCCATCCAAACCACTGAGCTATTATAATGTTGTTACAGGAAAGAGGTGTGAGCCAAAATGATATGAATATTGTGTATATTGAAGTTAGGAAAAAATTACTGCTCAGTAACTGATGTTAAAAAAAAAAAAAAAAGTGCATGGTCAATTTTAATAATTTACTACCAAAGCAAAAAAAGTTGAATCTCTATTGCAAACTGCACTCTTTATGGACTTCACTGCTGGGACCAAAAAATGGCAGCCCTGGGCCTGGGCTTTTGCTGCCTTTTTAGCAGCATACCACCAGTAGAAAATACCACCAATTTCTAGACATGCCACCAGTAGCAAGTGCCCAGAACCTTTGACTACCATTTGCTTTGAAGTATACACAAGACAGATGTCAGATTTAATCCTTATGGGAACAACAGAGGTCAACTGATGAAATCAGTTAAATAGAAAACTTCTCTGTATTGCAAAGAATTTCAGCATGTGACATTGCTTAGGAACTTTCCATTATTAGCTTTTCATACTCTCTTCTCTTTGCTTCTTTTCCTGTCTTATACTGTTCTTGTCAAGAGCTCTTTTGTGCACGTACACCATTTTATAAAGTTGGCCAACTGTCTGAAGAAAGTAAGGACAAAACCTCAAAATTTTAAAGAACTTTCATACTCATACAAACAACTACAAAGCAACTTTCCTAGTAAACACAACTATAAATACAAATTGTCTATTAAAGAGGCTTATGTTCCACAAAAGCAGAGTTGGGGGGTGGGCTAAGATTTGTGAAGCACAAATCACAAGTATGTTTATAAAGTTGGTACGTAATTTTTATGGCTATCAGATGTCATATGAATCCTTTTGGAAAAAATTCACACCTTCTGTCCTTTCAGGTAGTTCTCAAATAGCAAATGTTGCTTTGATGTTGCTTTTCTTTGAAGATCTTGCTAGACTGAAAAAGCAAAATCATAAAACAGGACAACAGCAGCTTTTGTATCTCATATTTCTCTGAAGTGCAAATAAACTATTAGTTTTAGCATGAAGACTCAGCAAGGCCCTTGGAAAGAGCCAACAATATGTGAAATACTTGCTCAAAGATTTTCTGAGAACTCTTACTGCTATCTAATGAAATTTGGCATATTACATAGAGTGGAAATCAACCTCCTCTTCTAAACACCAAACACAACTCCTTCCCTTGATCACTGCAAAACCTACTCTTTTATGTAGTTGATACAGAAACTTCAAGGAATTCAGAAAAAATTTCAATATTTTTCAGAAATGTGAACACAGAAAGATCTACTGTATATACTAAGCAGGTCAATTGGTCACTATCCTGAAGACACAGAAGAGATTATATTATTTTAATGATGATATAAGTGCTGGAATTCACGATCACCTTGTCAACAATGATTGACATTCAATAAAAAAGAGGCACAGTCTTTTTTGTTAAGAAAGAATGTTAAGAGTTAAGAAAGAAGGAACAGAAGCAGGACACAAAAAACAAACAAACCAAACAACAAAATGAAAACCACAAACATAAACCAACTCAGAATAAAGACTAAATTATGATGGATATGAAGATTCAGATTCCTATGAAATGACAGTTCAGTAACTAAAAGGAAGTGTAAATTTCCCTGCTATTCAGGAGGAGCATTAGGCAGTAACCGACTATTTTCACTGCAGGAGAAATTAAAAAATATAAACATAAATAAATCTGGTGGATTTTCAGTGTTTCACTGCCACCTATTGGGCATAAAGTGTAGAGTGTTCTTATAATTTAAAGAATAAAAGCTAATGAACAAAGCAACTTCAAATCAGTGATTCTGTACCAACTTTATCCATGAAAGATGAACTCTCCACAAAGTGGGACTACTAACCCGCCATCCTTCCAAACTATGACTATCTTGTAGAAAATGCAAGGGAAAAGCTTACATCTGAAAACAGTATTTTAGTAACTAAAAAAAGGTCAGCTGAGGTTGCCCCAGGAAAATGAGAAAGTGAGACATTTTTGAATAGTCTCTCTCCTCCTGCAAAGACAGGAAACACAGAGCTTTCCCATTTACAAAGAGATCAAAGCTAGAAAATACAATAATAACAGTGGGGTTTCTTTGTATGCTTGTTTATTTGTTTCCTTATTTTTATTGCATTGCATAGAGTAAAAAGTTTTTAAAAAAACAAACCCAAACTTCCTGTTTGTCACATACTTCCTTTAGAGCAGACATCTCATCATCTCATCTCATCTCATCTCATCTCATCTCATCTCATCTCATCTCATCTCATCTCATCTCATCATCTCTGTTTTGTTTCTGAAAAAAAATGTACAGATGTATGAAAATATGTATGGACATATTTAAACTTTCTCCTCAGTTAGGCTGGCCATCCTTGAGTCTTGCAGAAGTCAGTCATCTTTCCCTCAAGATAACAGTGATAAATTTTTAAGTTCCTTTACTTTTATTCTATCTCACAACCAGTTTTGTGAGTATTCTATCTAAATGTATCAATTCTTATCTAGGCAAACTAGATTTATATCTTCTTCACTTATAAATATCAACTGGGATCAATATTGTCATGTGGTACATGACTCTCAAACTCATGGAAACTGAGTGCCTCCTAAATTTTCTAAGCAAGAGTTACATTTTACTTTAGCATTTACCCCAACTCTAGGTTTCCTAGACTTGAGTTGTCACAAAATTACTAGATGTAGGTGGGTGATGTTAAGTTTGTAAATACCCGTATTGCCTTTCCATTGAGTTCTGCTGCATTTTGACGTCAGTTTCAAATGTTGAATATGTCAATATTTAATATGATTCTTGTTTCAAATATTTTTGCTCATTTTCAGACTTCCAAAGGAATAAGAACTAGTGTTGAATAGGACTACTTGACAAGTATAGAGATTCCAGTTACATTGTATTTTTGTAAGAACGGCTGTCAAAAAGATAACATAAATTAATACACAGTACATAAAAACACCTCGGGTTACCGATGTTTGATTCATCTTGTGGCACACAAACAACACTGTAAAATCAGACAATAAAATAGAAGACAATTCTGTTAATCTTATTGTATTAGATATGGGTTTAGGAATCGTAAGCTGGAACAGGCTGGCATAGAAAATAGATTAAATTGACTCTGATTCCTAAAATAATGCTTCCATTGTATCCTACAAAACTTTCTCTCCATTGTAATTGTCTATATAAGAAACTCATCTATTCAGGAAAAACTATGACACTACAGAGAATCATGAAATACCAAAAAACATGCTGAACATGATTGACATTTTTATCCAATATTCTCTGCCACTCAAAGCAGAATTAGTCTTAGTGTAGTTTATGCTGTGGATAAATTTCTGTAGAACATGTACTGGTTAGACATTAGTTTGCCTCTTCTTTACCCCTGGATTTTGAGGCAAGTCTGAGGATAAGGATGTTCAGGTATGTTCTGTGTTAAGCATTATCTTCAAGACCTAAGAAAGGTGTGTTTTCTTTATCTGACATTTAGAAGAACTGGTTTACATTTTGCAGAGCAAAACTTTTGAATTGGAAAATGAAAATTATTCACTGTTAAATATTTAATATAAGTGTGGTGTTTCAATTTGGGGAAAGAAACCTAAGAGGATGTGCTCTGCGATTGTTGAATTTAGTATTGCTACAAATTAAAAAATTTGTTTCCTGTTCAAAAAGCCCCATAAGCTAAAAGTACCCTTATATGAGATGTTTGAATTTTTATTGAAATAAGACATTTAGATCACTCTTTTTTCACTTTTTTTTTTAATTCCATATGATTAGTCACTGTAAAATTTCTAGACTTGCTATGCTTTGAAGAAGAAAAGAACTTCACACCATGTAAATTTCCCATGCATTTCCCTTTCCTCCCTGCAAACTAGTAAATCAGCAACCAATTTCATAAGAGCGAAACATACTACCTATGTATAAGGCATGAAATGATCCCTTGGTTTCCATGTCTGCACACAACATTCATTTTGCAGACTGAAGGGTTGCCATGTCTTTGACACAGCAGCAAGAAGTCAGTGCAGTAAGATTGGGACAGAGCCCTGCGGAAAGGCATGCAAATGAGAAGTCAAGAAACTATCCTCATAATCAACTCTACAGGGGCACTGAAACACAACAAGTGCAGAGGCGGCAGACTGTTTTCTCATTACCTTTTGCCTCCTGCACTGGTAGTTAGATTCTCATTGATATCAGCCACCCAATCAGTGCTTATACTGAACTATAAGTAAATCCCCTTGGTGTGACTGTGTTTTGTTAAGGGCAAAAAACAACCCTCCCTGCATCTCAGTTGGTCCTCAGAGATCAGAGGGTCTGGATGCAGCTGGCTTAATGTCTGATTATAACCAGTTTAGCACTATAAGTTTGGTCATGTGCAATAAAGTCGTTCATGATCACAGATTCACAAATAGTACAATTCTGACACTATATGTCTGATTGCACTAAATAAGAAGTTGTGTGATCACAAGATTCACAAATAGCGCAATTTATGGAAGGAAGACAAAAGCTGGTTCAGGATTGCCAGTGATAAATGCACTAACTACAGAATGTTAATATGTGTCATTACAGAAGTTATAGTAATAGACATCTATTAGCACTGTATATATATATACACACACATATATATTTATAGTATTCCTGAGTCTGCTCCAGTGCAACTGGAGGTGCAAAACCCACCTTAAGGCATCCCTTCAGAGGAGGAGTAGAGATATAATCTGTTGATTGATCCCAAGCAAGCAGAGGTGTTTTCCCCCTCTTCTTTTTTGCTTTTGTTTTTTTTTTTTTTTCCTTTTTTATTTCCCCCCCGGAAAACCTACTCTTTGTAAGATAATTTTTGTTCCTTCCCAAAGGGGTGGAACAATTGCATGTTACAGGTTTTGGTGACTGTCATCCCACATGTTGTCTCAGTTTGAGATGGCAAAAGGGTTAATTAACCACAACTTGAATGAGAGCTTGTTAGAGGGAATGCAACAAGATTTATCAGGTTTTAAAAATAGAAATATGGCATATATGTATGAATGGTACCAGCCACGCCTCCCCCAGACCTGAGATCATGCGCCTAACACACAACTCAAGAAACCCAAAAATACCCTGGATCCCTCCACCAAAAGGGATCTTCCCCCTGCCACCAAAAACACAAAGCAGTTATTGAAAACTGTGACAACATGAAAAGGTTCTGCTGTGAAGCAAAGTGCAGGGGTCCCGCCGCTGCTGTGGTCTTGCCTAACACAGAGTCCTGGTGGAGAGAAACACCAGGGAGGGCAGCTGAGGTGCAAAGGAATCCTGGGATGAAGAGACATGGCAGTAGACGATCCTCAGTCGGGAGGAGAAGGCAAAAGGGTTCTACATGGGACACCTGGACCACCTCTGGCACAGTGAAAACACTTCTCTTGGGACCCTGCAGGAGCAGAAGGGCAAGCCGCGTAACCGCCAGAACCTTTAAAGGCTCCCAAGCCCTGCCCTGCACTGTCCTGACTCTCCCAATAGGAAGCAGCTCTGGATTGCCAACCTTATCAGCCTTCTGCTGGTTTATGTCATCAACATGGCAGCCTCCATGCCAGTACACATGGCCGGGGACTCCTGTGGATGGCGTGTCTGCCCCCGCTGGGCTCTGTCATCCAGGCAACAGGGAAGCTGCCTCCCTCCGCCACAGTGGGTGCCAGAGCTCGGAAGTGCTCATGGCGGCTCTGCTGCCCGATCCCCCTGCTCGTGCCAGGTTGGGGCCGCCTCCCAGCAGCACCATCGGCTTGGCCATCTCTTCTAAACTCACTTCAGGAAAAGAGGGAAGGAAAAAAACCCAACAACTAAAAGAATTCAAAACGGTTTCGCATTACAGGTACTTCCTGGGCACTTAAACCATGACACATGTAAGGCATGTTCTCTTTTAATTTGCATTCTTAAGGGTGAGAAAGTTAATATGCAAATAAGGCTTAATGAAGGTCTCAGTTCCTTACAGTCAGAATTTATAGTTTATACAAGAGATAAAATAAACACTTTGGTCCTCCCCCTCTGTGCTGAGGTGGTATTAGAAATTATCTAACCTTTACCAGAGAGTATTCATGCTCATCTTTATCTCCTCAAAGCATCCAATTTATTGCAAAGGTTTGTTGTGCATGTGTAGGGGGAAACAAAGCAATGGCTGACACAAAGGCCTGGGTACGCTTCACTGAGACAGGCTGTGAAGCCTGTCCCCAGGCATCATTCAGTTGTTAAGCCTCGCTCGAGCCTAAGGCAAAATAAGCAAGGAGTCTACTGCATATTTTTAGCTAGCCTCATCAATTCTTCACTGATTTAAGGCAACTTGGTAGCAACTATGATAATTTAGCACAGACTGCCAGGAGGGCTTTTGGAACAACTCATTCTCTGTTACAAAGTGGAGAACACTGCATTTGCACCTCCTAGGCAGGATTATACAGTGACCATGGGACTTGCAGAAAAGTAGCATCAGTCTTTCACTGGGCTACAGCACTCAGTGACTGAATTTGAAGTTCTTAAGGCCTAGACAGAAATAAGAGGTATTGAGTGCTAGGCACTGAATAATAAACTCTTACATTCAGGCTGTCTTTCATGAAAAAGAAGTAAAAGGCTTCTTTCTCATGGTGTATTTATGGGAACCCAGCACCACATCTCCACATGTCAGTCTGGAGCCAACAGGTTCACTCCTAGCAGAAATACACACCTTTAGAACTATCATATTCATAGATTCATCTCCTCTGTTGAACAGAAAATATAGTTTCAAAATAACTATTTCTTTTGGATCATGCATTTTTCAAAATATCCAGAAAAACCTTTTGAAAACATTTTGCTCAGACAATATTCAGATTTGGGAAATATATTTTAAAAAATGGTTCTTTACATCTAGATCACAAGCTATAAGTCATTGGTGGTAGAGACGACTGTTTCCTCTTCTCCCATCACAGCACCCCCCACATATCCAATGATTTCATTAGTTAAGGAATAAACAGACTCTAATTGTTTTTACGATACTTTGGCTCTCTTTAAATAGCTTATTCAAAAGGATTAAACATAACAGTCTTACTGCCTGTGCTCTTCTAACAGTGAGGTTATGTCTGTTTACATGTGCTGGAGACTGGAACATGACCAGCACAGTTCTCTCAAAGGTAATCTTCCTTTTGCTTCTTGCAAAATTTCTGCTGGATTGAGTCCTTTGCTCAGAGCATTTTTATGATGTTGTATACTCTCTCTCTTAGGAAAGAAAGCACAGAAATTACATGTATGCTTTGTCCTCTTCTTTGTTGGCCTACACAGTGAATTAAACCTTTACATCCAAATTTGGATGCATTTGGAGAGCCTAGATCGTGATGAATATCATATTGATAGAGCAGATAAGGCTGGCAGCATATTCCCCTTATGAAATGAAGTCTAGTGGCTGCATGAAGGACTGAGAGCTGATGTGCATAATCCCCCTGTCCCCATATAAAGAAAGTCAATATCAACCTTAACATATATGTATTTCTTTTGGTTTTCTGATATGCCTAACTATTTTTTAACTGATTCAGGAAAAAAACCCTGATTCTTGAGCTATATCTACTCTACAAAAGATGTAGACTATGTTACCAGACCTGATCCTGCTTTAAATAGATATGGAAAACAAGGAAGTTGAAGCACAGAACTCACAAAACTGTGTTAAGAGCTCAGAAAAGTTAATGAACATATATGTCTCCATACAAACAGCTCCAGCTAAATGGCTTCATTTGATGCCCCTCCTTGCCTCAGATTTTGTCCTGGAAGGGAAAGTGAACAGCTGGTCTGTATCTATCCTTTCTATGACTCTTCTGATTTTGAAGGATTCTGCTACATTCACACTTCAGTCATCTACTTTAATGGAGCAGGGAGGATTAGACAACTGCATTAACAGGAAAATGAAAGGGAACCTGCAAATAATTATTCTACAGGTCCATAAATGTCCTACTCTTTACAAATAGCAGTTTCTGTGGCTCATCAGAATGAAATCTAAACACTTTTTAGTCTGAGCCTAAAGAGTAAACTATGTTTTCAAGGGATCAGATTTTTCTTTATAGGGCAGAAAACATCCTACCATTTGTACAGCAATATCTACACTGCTGCTGTTAAAATAGGTACACATTTTGCTGAAAATAGTTCTTCGTTACAAGAATTTATATTAATCGAAGAAAGAAACAAAGCAAAGAGTAATTTCATGCAATGAAGTCAACCAATAAAATAAAAAAATGAAAAATGAAAAACTGGTGGCCACACAGCAACTAGGCAAGAAGGCTTGGCTATATTATGATCATCTATTGAAGGAAAACATATAAAAAGCAGTACAAGAATGAACATAATGTACACCTACTTCAGGACCCTGTTTATAAGGACAATAAATAGACAGAATAAGCAAGGAGAGATACCAGCAGAGAATACAGGATTCTCTTCAATATTTATTTTTATTGTTTTTCAAAAGTCTAGAACCTCTATTCTATGAGGTTTTTGAACCTGAGCAAGTTTTTGATGTATATATATCAGACCTTCATATATTCTCAATTTTCCCATGTACAAATCCACTGGAGACTTTTCATCAGTGCAATAGAATTACTTAGCATAAATACTGCTGAAGTTTCTCTAAGAGTGAAAATGAATTCCAAGGAGATCTGGTTTGGATATTAGACAAAGAGGAGGAGAGATGTTTGGTTTTGAGTATATAAAGAAATTACACGGTTAATTTGCAATGGAGAAAAAAAAAAAAAGAATGGTAGAAAACCAACAGTGACTGGAACTGGGACAGGGATGACAAAGGTTTCCCAATACACTGGCTTCTTCTTCATCTTGGTGAAAGCTGTTTATGTACGGAGGACTAGGAGCAAGAGTGGTCAACAGCTGGAATACTGACAGGAGCACGGGACAGATCTGGTACATTTATAGTAGTAGGAGGCAGGTACCGAGGATGAAAATTCAGTGACATGCAATATATACTAAGCAAAGAAGTTATTTGAGACTAAAACATCAGGAACTACTACAGACTGTATCTTCAAAAGCATTGAATAATAATCCAGAAATCAAGAGTGGTATAAGAACACAAATAAACCACAGAAATCTCAAACTGTTGTTTATGTAATCTATGACAGCAACTGATTTTTCATTAAGAAAATAATGTTGAGAAATAATTTAGTTATTTTTCATGCTGGACATTCACTGATTTTGAACTTTACATGTGTAGTTCAGGTCTGCTATAAAGGAACAGTAGAGATAACTCTGATAAATTTTCTACTGTATTTCATTCAAATGTTGGTATGGTTTTCTAAATGGCTATGCACATAAAACAAATCAGGTCTTTAAAAAGGAAACTGTCTATTTTTATACAGAATTGGTTACAATTGTGACAATATTTGCAGAAATCTTTTCCATTATAGGATAGAGGGAAGGAAGGAAGGAAGGAAGGAAGGAAGGAAGGAAGGAAGGAAGGAAGGACAGAAAACCATCAAGTTTCTTTTTTATAAACTTATAAGAAACATGTCCTAAATGCATTATGACATTAAAAAAACTAGTGGCACAGATTTCACTGTGTCTACTAAGTGTTAAACTTTAATTTAAATGTGTCTTGATCCTCCTTCTTTCTAATGCTCATTGTCTTGATTTCATTTAGCTATTACCAGTTTGCTCATGGAATCATTAGTACCAATACCAGCATGAAATTTCACTACTTCTTCTATAATGGTATGAACTTCAAAGACTTATTGTTTTTATGCTGGTTTTTTAAATCAACCTGTACAAAATAAATATTCATCTTAATCTATTTAAGACTTATCATAATAGCCAGCAAGATCTGGTTTTGATTTTGACTCAGAGGACCCATGAAAATGAATAAAAACCCCTTAAAATCACAAACTCAAAATAAATCTGGGCCCAACCATGTTAGATACAATAGATTTATGTACCAAAAAAACCCCAAAAGACCCAAAGCATATTTCTCTGAAGTACTTTGCTTTTAACATTTCATCTAATTATAAAAGTTCTTAACTGTGATGAACTTGTTAGACATTATATATCAAATAGTAATCTTTCCTTTGCGCAAAACTTTCCTTTGCAGATCAGAAAGTGATTTGAGGTACAAGATGCTGATTTTTTACTTTTTTTTAAGATGATGCTATCCTGGTTTAGGACAATATTAGGTGTTATCAACAGATGAGAGAAGACAGCAATTTATTGAATGTATGGGGGGATGTGAGTATGGATAGGTGTGAGGATGTGGATATGAATGTACCTATACGAATCTGTTACTGAAGTGGTGAACCAAAGGAGAAAAAAAAAAAATTGACACCCCCCCCATAATAATCAATGTCCTTGGAAAACACAGTTGTCCCTTATGCCCCCAGCAGTTGCAATGTGCTGCGGTGCAGGAGCTGCAATAACTCCCCTCGGAGTCTGTTTCCACCGGCAGGAGGTGCTGTGTGTCAATAGGGACATGTCTGGAGGGGAAGGAGCCACGTGCGAGCAGGGAAGAGAAAATGGGGGATGCCAAGACCAGGGAGAAAAGCCCCTGCAGTCAGGATGGGCAGGGGGCGCCCAGTTCAGGGACTGAGAGGGATGGGGGGACCCCCATGAACACAGGAAAGGCTTAGAAGTAGGGGCACAAGAACCAGAGCTTTGGTGGAGAAACTGCCGTATTCCAGTGGGGCTGCAGCGTCTGTGGGGGGAGGTTTCTCAGGCGTCTTCTCAGCTGGAAAACAGTGCCCAGTGATCTCAGTACTCTGCAGGGGAGGCAGGAGCAGTGGGAGTTGTGCTGGTTTCCAGGTGAGCAGTGCTGAGAAGCAGTGCTCTATCCCTTACCACACAACCATAAGAGAAAGAGGGCTGGTCCCCCAGTTCTCTTATGATCTCAGTCCACTCCCCCAGAACTCTCAGCATGGTCTGGGGAATCTCCACCCTCCTTTCTCAGTTATCCCTCAATCCTAGGGGCTGATGGGAAACCGAGGAAAAGAGGTATCCCCTCCCCAGCCCAGCCGGTACTCTGCCAGGCTGTCCCTGCCCCTCACCAATCTGAGGAGAGGAAAGGAGTTATTTTTCTTTTTGTCTTCCTCTTCAGTCCCCAAACCACCACAGATGCTTAGAGTTTCCATGGGGGCCCATGGGATTTGAGTCCTCTTAGCTCTTGGCAAAAAGTGCCACTGTTGTGTGGACCTAGCTTTCAGCTCTGCAGTGTTTCTCACAGGACTGTTCCCCATGATACACTGGAAGCAGTAGTTGCATTACAAAAAGACAGTTTTACTCACAACAGGAATCTGCTTGATTTTGTACATTCCATCTTGTGGTGTTTAGTTTTCATAAGGAAATCTTTAGAAGTTGCATTAGAACTTGGTATTAGAGTAGTTCTACGTGTCAGATTTTTAAAGCTGTGTGCAATTCCTTACCTTTCTGGGATTTTTTTTCTTTTTTTTTTTTTGAGAGAAAATTGCTAAATGTGCAACTTCTCTTTACCATGGTGGGTTGACCTTGGCTGGATGCCAGTTGCCCACCAACCAGCTCTCTCCCTCCCCTTCCAAGCCAGACAGGGAGGAAAGAATAAGATGGAAAATGACTTGTATATTAAAATAAGGCAGTTTACTAAAGAAAAAGCAAAAGTCTGTGTGCACAAAAGCGAAGTAGAAAATAACAAGGTTTATTCTCTACTTCCCATTAGCAAGCAGTATCCAGACACTTTTCAGGAAACAGGGTTTTCAGGATGTATAGCATTTGCTGAGAAGCCAAACACTGTAAATAATTAACATCTCTCCCCTTTCCTCCTCTTTTCCATAGCTGTTATATCTGAGCTGATGTCATATGATATGGAATATCCTTTTGGTCAGTTCGGGGCAGCTGACCTGATTGTGTCCTATCCCAGGATATTGTCCTTGATGGGGGATGGAGGGGAAAATACTGAGAGAGAGCACTGATGTTGTGCCAGCTCAGCTCAGCAGTAGTAAAAACACTGGTTTGATATCAACACCTTTCTAGCTACTAATGAAAAGTACAGCACAGTGAGGGCTGCTATGGGAAAAGAACTCAGCCAGATCCATTACATTTACCTACAGAAATCAGGGTGTCGTAGGGTTAAAACCGAAAGTAAAAACGGTCTCTGTTTCAGCCGCGCGGGCCAGCACCCGGGCGAGGGGAGGGGAACAACCCTCTTTTCCCAACCCCCCCACTCGCCACGAACCAGGGGCCGCCCGCCGCCCACTCCTCCGCGCCCTCCAGCCCCGGCGGTGGGACCTGGTCCGGGGCGAACATCGGTGCAGCGCGGTGGCAGCATCCCGGCGGCGGGGGCTTGTTTTCCCCCAGCGGCGCGGCACGAACAGCGGGCACGGTACTGTGCGCTGCCAAGAACTGCTGCTGGAGGTGCAGCTCTGGCCCGATACCAAGTCCCAGCACAGCCCCTCCCGGCCCCAGCTTCGCCCCGGAGCAGCGCTGTGCGGGCTTACTGGTGCGGGCAGCGCACTTGCCACCCGGAGTCACCGCAGGAGGCACAGCCCCAGTCCCAGGCTGGGGTCGGCCATGGCCCCGCTCCAAGCCCCGGCCCCTGGAGAAGAGCCGCGCGGGGCGGCGTGGCTGCCCTTGGGGCTCGGCACTGCCTGGCGCTGCTCGGCCCAGCGGCGCCAGCCCCAACAACAGCCACGGCACGGCCAGCGGAGGCCCCCCTTCCCCCGGCGGTGGCTGAGGGGCACGGCAGCCATGTGGTTCTGGGCGCCACCATTTTTTGCTGGCATGCCACGGTACTTCCGTGTTTCCATCATGTCTGGCTTGTGGGT
>VYZS01033439.1:17214-29447 GCA_013400695.1 Neodrepanis coruscans
AGCTATTCCCCGGGGTCCAAAGACCACATCTCTTCTTCCATCAGCAATAAACCCCTCCCTGGGCTATCGGGAAGGGGAGGGAGGGGCGCGTGCGCGGTTTCTAATTTTTTCTTGAGTGTTTCTCCTTCAGTCAAAGCCGGGCGGAAGCTCACACTGCTAAGGAGGTCCTCAGACCGGCCACGTGATTCTTCTAATTACCCCGGTGTCTCTCCGGGGGGGCCCAGAGAGAGAGACCAGCACTATTTCCAGAGTGTCCTCATCCCAAAATGGGCCCTGGGAAACTTAATTTGTTTGTTTGTTTGCACTTTATTTGTCGGGTTTTGTGTGTGCGCAAAATAAACTGTGATGTTTGTGTGTTTTCTTCATTTTGGGGTGTGTTTGTGGCTTCTCTCGGAATCTCTTGTCCAAAATCGCTAAATTTGTGGTAAAACCACGACACATGGGTAACTAAGCAGTAGTTTCAGTAAGTTACTCAGAACCTATATTTTCTCAGAAGCACTTCTCAGACGCTGATCTGTTTGTACACTACTGGACATTGGGTTTTCTTTATGCTGTTATCTCATACTAATATGTGCTCTCCAATATCTTTCTCCCTTGAGTCTATTCTGAAGTCTTTACTGTATCCTTTCCATTTCAAGTTTGCTTTCCTGTTAGCCTGTTTGGTATGACTACGTCTCGTGTCTTTTCCTTTTTGATTCTTCATGGTGTCTTTCATTCTGTCTAGAGAGATATACGTGTCTTGACAGATTCCTCCCCAAAACCAAATTTACCTCTTCAAACAGATTTTTGCTTATCTTTGAATCCCTGACTCCATCACCTTCTGATCTCTTACAATGGAATCGTCCAAAGTGTCTGATCTATAATCAAGGATGACTTGTTTAAGATGTTTTGAAAAAAAATTCCTTGATTTCTCCTCATAAAATGTCATGAAATCTACACCATTCAGGTGCTTTGTTTTCTTGGGAGTAAAATAGTCATCAGACTTCTGAATGGCAACTAAATAATTTCTTCTCTTAACATAATTTAATTGTATGTTTTAAATGAAGGTTCCTGCCTTATTCAGGTGAGATCTTTCCTAAACTCAGAGGTTTGCACATAAATATGAAATCCAAATTATTCTCTGAATGTAAATTTCCAAGTTACAATACCAATGGATATTTGCTCTATAAGAAGTTTTTATTTCCTCATTTATCTTGTTGTTTTGTTTCACACTGTTTAAACTATCTGTTCTGGTTTCGGTCTTGTGAATACTTCCCCTGCTCTAAGTCTAATTGATTTTACCAGAAGGGGTGTTTTATTCTATAACAGAAAAGATTGATGTTAACCACATATTTGAAGTGTGGAGAAAGGCTGCAGACTTCTTTCCAGAACCAGTTTTCCTATCTCAGTCTCTCTGTCTCAGGCCTAGAGAGACTGCTCCTTGCTTCCAAGTTTTGCAGGAAAGAAGACTTTCCATTTTTACACAGCATTATTACAAGTTACAAAAATATTTTCTGTTATTCCATTATTCAGAGGAAGCGTCTGTTGATCGAAGGCTGCTTAAGCTTTGGAAGTTCTGTTGGGGAACATCCAGTGTGGTGATAGTGATTTTATATAGATAAGACAAAGAATGCAAATAATGGAAGAAACACTGCCATATTGTCTAACAAACAATGAAATTTCCTTGTGAAATAAACACTTATATCATTACTATTGATATTGCCAGTCTGCTCTGAAAAAGTAGACATAGTGCTTGGCTTTGCAGAGGAACTAACCAAACAGAGGAGTCTTAAATGAGCCATTCTTATACACACAGGACAACTGAACCACCACAGAAATTGTGATGACCAGACTTGAAATAGGGACAGAAATGGTATACTCAGAATGTATTCACCTGTAAGGAAAAATACCTTAAGGATTCCTTTCTGAAACAAGACATTTATCCATCAACACTAGCAGACATGTCCCCCTCACCTTGGAGATCAATATTGTGTTTATCCAGTTCAGGTTCTGGTAGCAGTAGATGTTTTTGGTCATGGGTCCATCTCCCTCTGCCTTTTCCCACCAGTGCTGTTCAAATTGTCTCACAAGAATGAGACTCATGGCTCCAGCCTGGCCCACCAGATCTAATTTGTCACATGCTCCCTTCCAGGGCATCCTCTGCCTAAAACCCGCCTCTCCAGAGAAGATGATCACTTTTCCCCTTCTTTGCTAGCATCTATACCCTCAAGTGACACAGACATCCTCTGTATGTTCAACTAACAATAAAACATGGGTTTATTGTCTCTCTTATAATATTTATTTTTTTTTACTTATTCTGAAACTTGGAAATTAATGATTTGCCACAAGACCTCAGATTTTATACATAAAAGATTCTAAGTCCCATGGTTCTAAAGGGGCAAAACAAATTAATGAGTCTGACTCATGATATTTTTTAATTTTTAGTCCGGCTGGAACTTTTGGGATTATTCTCATTATTTTCAAAACTAAACAAAAAACATAGCCTCACTATCAGAAGTAAGAGATTTCAGGTAATAATATCAGTTCCAAACTTTAGAAAACAAACAAAACTGTCATAAATCAAACTCTGGTATTAACATTGCATTAACTTAAAAATTAACTGTAGATGGCCTTTGATCCTGGCATTTTGGCTTTCCAGGCAAAGAAAATTCCATATTTTAAGCTTCATAATAAAATCTGGCTGTGTGGAAAACATTGTTTGTGTCTTCTTAGCTACTACTGCATTATTTACTGTCAAAGTACAGGTTTCTGACCAGTTTTAGGTTGTATCTAAAGCAAAGGAAAACCTCAGACTTGATTAGAGAAAGGGCACAGCAAACTCTGAGAACAAATATGACCTCTGGTTGGTTGAAACTATGAAATGGAGTGCACAGATAGAAATGTCCTTGTAAAGTGATGTTCCCGTATATGTATAATCTAGATAAGCTTCCTTTCTTCTCTTCTGCAGAACAATGTAAAAAGCCTTGTGCGCCTGCTTCAGTATCTTCTTCACAAAAAGTTCAGTTGCAGCCAGGCCTTGAAAAATACCATCAGATCTGTTTATGATATAGGTTTAATTGTGCTCTTTTCCTTATTGTAGCCAGTCAAATGCAATACTACTGAGCAGATCTTATTATGAAAATATTTTTTAGTTTTATGTATTTTTAATAAGAAGTGATAAAAACGGATAGTAAAACATACTTAACTAATAGGCCTCAATTTTAGTTGATTAAAGAAATGTTCTGCAATATGGAGCATTGTCAGGAGAGGGAGCAATCGACCCATGGACACGCGGCATTTCACCATCCTTGCTTGAGATTTAACACCCTTTCTATTTAACAACTGAGGCAGGAATGGGACTTCTCTTTCTTTCAGAAATCTAAACTGTCACGGTTTCATTTGTGTCTAAGAGCAGAAACACAGAAGGAAGAGAAGTAGGAAATCTCTACTCAGGTAAAGAAAACAACTTATGAAGCAATCTTCAATTATATCCTGAAGAAAAGTTTGCAGCAACAGAAGTTTTGAAGGGCAGGAAACCTGGCAGTGAAAGCTGAAATTACTAGGAGCAGAGCCTTCATGATTTTCTGTAGACAACTCCCTAGCTGTTTTACAATCTGCTTTATAAGATCATTCTAAACATAATAAAACAGCATCTTGTTCAGGCCAGTTTCTCACACAAATTTCTTGTGTGGAATAGAAAAATTGTCCTCATATGAGTAAAGGCGTTATCATTCTGAAATTTAAGGCTAAAAGCAAAATGAGCATTTTACTATGCGTTTGAATGTGCTTCATAGTATACCTGGGCATTAAATACAAAAGCATTTTAAAATTATTCACATACAGACTTCTTCAACAGCACTCTTCACACAAAAGAAATGTGTAAAAGCAATAATATGATCATAATTTGAAATCCTTTAAATATCTCTCCTTATGTGATTTTTGGATGTTAGAAATTACATTTGTATTCTACTGTTATTGAATGTTTCTCTTTTACAAGAACAGCCTCTCAAACACACATGCAAATACATTGCCTCAAGTGACCCTCCCCCATCAGGTTAATATGCTCAATTTTTCCACTTGTATCAAGCAAAATTCTTCCAACTTTAGTCTGAAGGGTTTCATTAAGAACATTTATTGGCAGGCTAAATTATTAGCACACTTTAAAATGGTCCTCTTTGGAGTATTAAGGATATGACTATGTATTTATATTTTAACATTTATTTGTTGATGGCTTTCCTAATGATGGACAAATTGCAATTCTTACTCATGTGAGTAGCAGTCTGGAATTTCTGCTGTAAAATGGCACAATTCATATGAGTAAATGCTGCCTTTTAGAGCCCTAAATTCTTTACTAAGATCCCAGTCTTGGCAAAGTTGACCCAGGAAAACAGTCATTACCCAGTGTAGGGAGTACTTTGAAAAGTGAAAATGTTCAGAAACTTTATCTTCAGCGGATCTTAATTAATCTTAATCAGTGCATATTAGATAGCAGATATTTTCATAAAATAAGACCTCTGAGGTGTTGAAATATCCCTTATAAGTGCTGCTGGGTGAAGGAATTCAGTATTCTTCAGAATTAGCCTCATATTTGGAAACATTTACATATCAGATGCATTGATACTATTAATCAAGACTGAAAATAGATACCTTGCTCCCCAGAAGAGCTGTCTCTGTGGGAAGAAAAAAAATCCCACAACCCAACAAAAAAACCTCAATAACAAAACAACACCCTAAAGTCCAAATCAACATAGTTATAATTTTCTTCTCCCTCATTCCACAGCCTTAACCTTCTATCTTAACACTTAATTGATTTACACCTTGCTAGCAGGGTCAAGACTGTGCAAGTATTCTTCATGCACTGTTGTCTCCTGCCATGGGAACAACCCAAGGTGGGAGGAGTTGTAGCTTCTGTCAAATGGAAATATAAGCACTGGGTGCTCACCGTTCACAACCTCTCTCTGTGCTTTTTCCAGATACAGCATCATCAGAAAACAGAGAATGCAAAATAAGAAACCAGAGATTGGAGTGCTAAAAAAGATGATAGGTGAATAAAAGGCAAAGAACACTGAGTCAAAAAAGTAGTGTACAAAGCAAATAATATCAGTCAATGAATTAATTTGGAAATGCATTATACGTGCTGTAGGACAGTGACTGAAATTTGTAAAAAAATCACAAAAAGTAACCTTTTGCCCTTCAATTCATTTTGAGCTGGCAAGTGTCAAAAAGAGAGGGTACTCTTTGCTTCCTATTGTCTCTTCTCTCAGAAGACCTGTTATCACCAGGAAATGCTCTACACACCAATCCATTTTTTAACTGAAAAATCTAATCATCAAGATGTGACGTGGAAGAGCTGATTGGTACTTGCAGCCCTTCCATGTAATTTGGTTTCTGGGTTCCTAGTAATTTTATCGTACTATATTATTTATTTACTTATTCTAAATAGTTGATAAGATATTTTATATTTCATTGCTTATGTATTAAAATCAGCCAGCATTGTAAAAAGGAACGATCCTGGTTGGTCCAGAGCCACCCCTTTACAAAGTATGTCTTTGCCAACAACTTACCTTAAAAAGCAGAAAAAACTGGTAGACTTGGAGGAATAAGGTGACCCAAAGGAATTTACAAAGATAAGGAATGTGTAATCTGTCTTTGAACTCAGAGGGACAGGTTTTGTCAGACATAGGAAAGAAGCCCTCCTCTTGCAAGAATTACGCTCACAAGCACTTTGGCTCTGGTCCAGCTAGATACTTATGCACAGGTCTGAACAGATACGCCCCAAGGAAATAATTTCCTAAAATTGGGAAAATGCCTAAATTCTCTAATAAGCCAGCACTCTGAATGTTAATACCTGTAGTAAAAATCTGTATAACCAAGCCAAATAAAACAGCATTCAGACATAGCATCAGGAAACAGTTTAAAATGAAGCTGTAACTGCACTCATTTAGGTAAGATGCCTGCAGCCCAACCTTGAGTAGAAGTTTGTTATTATCCTTTCCCATCACAATTTGTCACAGACTGCCACAAGAATCAGATCTACCAGTGAAATGGACTGGGTGTTGTGTTTTTCTAATATGAAAAGCAAAAAAGATATTTTTCTACAAAAATACAAATCATCAAATTCTTTAAAATATTGTACAGCTTTTATACAAATTAAAAATATACATAGATCATAGAATCATGAAATTGTAGAATATCTCAAGTTGGAAGGGTCCCATAAAGATCATAGATGAGGAGATCTGTCTTCTCTTAGGGGAAAAGAACCCAAATAAACATATTTTTAAAGGGTCCATGTGGTTTCCTGTGCTTCCCATGTTTTCTTTTTGGTCCCATGAGCTATATGACATATTACTATCTGGGGACCAAACACTGAGAATATGTTTTAGGCACTCAAACTGTTCAGGCAGGTGATATATGGGCTGTTTGGGATGTGTATAAATGTTTGTGCATGTTTTATGTGTATGTGCATGCATGTGACTGTGTGAAGTCCTTCATGCTCTCTCTGCTATTATCTATTCATACTCAAGGAGAACAATTTCTTTAGGATGCCACTCAGCATTTACCACAGTATTGGGCATGTGGTAACCCGAATGCTAGAAGATCCTTTTGATAGATATGCAGACACAGAGATTAAGTAATTTTTCATTACAACTTTGTATTAAAGAAAAAATTTCTGTCAGTACCTGGGAAATCTGCACAACAACTTGTTAATTGAACTATTTCTGTGCTTAATGCGCTTTCTTTATGGACTATAGTTCAAAAATCTATCTGCTTTGAAAGAAAGATGTCTGAATATTATTCATAGCTATAGCTCAAGGCACTTGCTATATATAACCTTCCTCTTCGAGTTGGTGTTATTGACCTCACCCCCACAAAGCTTATCAAGAAATAACTAATGAGTAGAATTTGCAAAATATTTGTACACACAGATCTGTTCCATCAGAATTTCACTGATGTCAGAATTAGCTGGGATCTTTCATAGAAGGCAATGAGGTCAGTGATAGTTTTGCCCTTTGTTTAGATAACTTGGATCTTATCTAAAAGAGACTGAAAGGACCTCCAGGATGGTATACCACAAAAGCCCAGAATATGCAAGGTCATATAATTCTTTTCATAAATTGCATTAATTCTAACATAAAATATTTAAGCTTTGCCCCAAGATTTTACTAAAAATCTACTTTATAGTCTCATGTTTATTGTTAAAAATCTTTTAATTTGTACTTTCAATACTGTCATAGCTAATTTATGACTTTGTCTTGTAGTGTTCCTGATGTTGAAAGAATAAACACCCTCAAGACATTTTCAAAGAGAGTATCTCAACATTTGATTTGTTAAAAAAATCCAGTTACTGTCATTTATTATACAACAGGACTTTATTCTTGTGATCTTCCTAGCAGATTTTCTGTGCCACTGTCCTAGTCTGAATCCTGCTTCCCTGGACATGGACAGGTACTGTTATACATGGAGCCGTAACAATGATTTGCATAAAGGCACTATTATATCATTCCTTCTACGTGGATATATCCTTCCTTGCCTTTTTCACAGATGCATTGCATCATCCAGATTTCCTGTGACTGATCAGCATGCACAAGTTTTCCTTCTCCTCTGTCATTTTCAATGAATGAGCTCCCAAACTTATCACAGAGATTCCTTCGATTAGCCTCTAAGTGCATGACCTCATTCTTTGCACTCTTGAATTCCTTCCCATTTGTAATACTTTGGGTCGTCAAGGTTGTTCAACTTCTATTCTAATTCCTTCCTTATCCAGCTCAAATACTAGTTTCGTATAAAGTATGCTGTAACACAGCAAGCTGTCCTGAAGTTTGATTATACTTTGGTTGAAGTCCTGTTCCTTTCTGTGCTCCCATTTCCCATTATCTGTCCTGTCTTTACCCTTTTGCTTTTCTTACTATTTGTGCTTCTCTCTATTCTTACTGAGAAGGAAAGCAAAATATTAATCTAGACTGAGACTACATTTTGATTATCTTTAAACTGTACCCAGTCATCGCATCTTGGCATAGTGGTTCTTTATTCCTTGATCTCTTTTGCCACATAGATACAGGTCTGGTAAATCTATTACCTGTTTTAACTTTACTTTTTGTTTTCTTTAAAGATACAGCTTTGTTTAGCTTTTAAAATCCTCAGTTTATCTCAGTATAGGCTTTCTAGGTAGAGGTTTCATCAGTGACCTCTTTGCTATATGATTAATCTCAATATGCCCCTCTCAGGCTTCAAGATTCTGCTTCAGTCTTTTGCTTACCTACAAATTCCAGATAGCTTTGACAGACAAACAGAAGATTTCTAATGCTTCTCACCAGTTTTCTTCATTTCTTAGCTCAGCAGATTCCCACACCAATATGAGTTTTTGGCAGCACTCATGATGGCTGTGTTTAGACAGAACTTCCTGAAAGTCATGAGAGTCCATGTGATGCACGAAAGATACTGAGACGTGTTGGAGCCTGCCCTAAAAATAATTTTGGAATTTGCAGGTGTAAGATTCCAGGACCAACAGAACCAGAGCAAGGGAAAATTACTTTTAGAGGACTTCTGGAAGCTACTGGTCAGGGTAACCTGAACGTCTGTAGAGCTGCAAGTGAAAAGCAGACTACTGAACTACAAATGAAAAGTGCTTTATATTACATGGGGTAAGGTATTTAAGGCAGTGTGCTGCACAGATTTATGTTATTCCTATTGTATCCAGATACATCTGCTCTGTGAGTATTTTGATTGTAATAATTTTATTGCTAAAGCTTATTGTTATATAATCATTCCCAATTTGGTTTTGTTGTTTTTTTTGGCCTTACCTATTTTTAGCCATGCAAGATAAAATACTCTTGGTAAATGTGTTGCTGTTGTTATTAATTTAGGACATATATTCACCAACCTCTTTTTCTACTGCTATATCTCCATTTATCTGATCTTCCTTTCTTCAGCTGTGAACTAAACCTACAAGTGAATTTATGCAGTTTCTTCCAAATGTATCCTATCTCTTTTAAAGATCTTTTCATCAATAATTCCATTCCTGATACTATAACTTCCATTCTTCAAGTGCTCAGGTAGACAAGTTTTCCTGTTCAGTGAATACTTTCCACTTATTAATGATTCCAATGTCTTTCCTTATTCAAAATTACAAAATAGCCCAGATGGGAAGGAACTTCTTGAGATCATCTGATACAAGCCTTGTCCTCAAGCAGTGGCCCGGGACCATGTCCAAAGAGCTTTTGAATATCTCTAAGAAGGAAGGCTTCACCAGTTCTCTGGCAAACTTGTGCCAGTGCTCATTCATCCTCTCTGCAAAAAGATATTTCCTCAGAGGAAACCTCATGTTTCAGTTTGTACCCATTTAGTTTGCTCTTGTCACAGGTATCACTGAAAAGAGCCTGGCTCTTTCACCTTTGTCTCCTTCTTTCAGGTATTTATAGACATTAATAAATTCCTCCTCGAGACTTTGCTTCTCCAGACTGAGCAGCCTCAGCTTTCTCGGCCTTTTCTAATAAGAGAGATGCTCCAGTCCCTTAGTGAACTCAATGACTCTTTACTGGATATTCTCCAGTATGTCTGTGTTTCTCTTGTATCAGGGAGTCCAGAACTGGACAGAGCACTACAAGTATGGCCTGAACAGGGCTGAGTAGAAGGGAGGATCACTTTCTTCCACCTGATGGCAACACTCCTCCTAATGCAGCCCAGGACACCATTGGCCTTCTTGGGCACAAGTGCACACTGGTTCATGTATTTGTCATACTGTGTACTTGTCCATAAAACTGTTATTTCTATAAATTACTTTGAATATTTTCTAAATTTTCTCAATTGATTTATTAGTTCTATAACATTCTGACTCTATTTTTTTCATTTAAAATATTCTCCTCTGTGTTTCTGTGATAAGTATATTGATGTCCATTTTAACTTCTTTTCTTTTCCCCAATGTATATCTCCTCTTTCTGCATGACTTTAGTTTTCTTGTCCCACTGTTTTTTTAATCACAATCAATCTTGGTTAAATTAAAAAATAATTCAATTCTTCCATTTTGAAACTTCAGTCATTCTGCATTAATGCTCTTCCTACAGNCCTTATGAAATAATTTGACTATTATTTGACTGTTGCTAGAAGGAAGCAACATTCTTTTTACTTGAATATTCTTTACCTGAATATTTTCCTTATCTACATTGTTGGCTTTTGTGAGTAATGCCAAACTATACCTGTAAACACATTCTTCTTGTTATTTTTAACTGCAACATTTTAAAAAATAAGTTAGATTATCATTGTGAAATAATTTATGCAGTCTCCTTCTAAAATATTGACTATTGTGTCTGTCTTGTCAGAGCTTGTTCTTTCATATAAAATCATTCCAAGTCTCTAATAATTTGAAATGCCTTCTGCTGCCTCTTTTTAATACAAGTGACTAAAACAAAAACAATATTATAGTAAATAGCGAAGTTATAATATTTAATTGCAGCATTACCTTTTGATACATGTTTATAATATATCTTGTCTATAATTCTGTACATTATAGCTCAAGGAGTATTTTCCGTTTGGGAAAAGATTTTTTCAGACTTTATATTTTAGTGGTTGTACTCAAAGTAGAAGACATCAGCAGTTCTGATTACTTGAAACTGTCTCTTCCAGTACCACTGACCCTGAATTTTCTTTTCTTACATTAACATATCACTGAATTGCCAAATTGCTTACTTATCTTAGTTTCTGTAACAATCCTCATATTAACCCATATAATCTNGCTTCACCAGTTCTCTGGCAAACTTGTGCCAGTGCTCATTCATCCTCTCTGCAAAAAGATATTTCCTCAGAGGAAACCTCATGTTTCAGTTTGTACCCATTTAGTTTGCTCTTGTCACAGGTATCACTGAAAAGAGCCTGGCTCTTTCACCTTTGTCTCCTTCTTTCAGGTATTTATAGACATTAATAAATTCCTCCTCGAGACTTTGCTTCTCCAGACTGAGCAGCCTCAGCTTTCTCGGCCTTTTCTAATAAGAGAGATGCTCCAGTCCCTTAGTGAACTCAATGACTCTTTACTGGATATTCTCCAGTATGTCTGTGTTTCTCTTGTATCAGGGAGTCCAGAACTGGACAGAGCACTACAAGTATGGCCTGAACAGGGCTGAGTAGAAGGGAGGATCACTTTCTTCCACCTGATGGCAACACTCCTCCNACTTTTGCTTAATAAAGTCTTCACTGAATATTAGAAATTATGTGGTGAGGTCCAATTAGATAGGAGAGAAATAGTAATTATGTGAAAAATTACCACATTTAATACAAATTTTTAAAAAAGAATTTGTAGAATTCATAGATTATGTAGTTTGGATTCTCTGCTATAAAATCATAAGTGACACTGAAGTCTCAGGGACAATCTTGCCCATGGCAAGACAAATCCTAAAATGCTGGTGTTGTAAGACATATATTAACTATCTCCATTTGGGCGCAATTTCTTTGTGAACTTTTGCAGATATTACATNGTGCACACTGGTTCATGTATTTGTCATACTGTGTACTTGTCCATAAAACTGTTATTTCTATAAATTACTTTGAATATTTTCTAAATTTTCTCAATTGATTTATTAGTTCTATAACATTCTGACTCTATTTTTTTCATTTAAAATATTCTCCTCTGTGTTTCTGTGATAAGTATATTGATGTCCATTTTAACTTCTTTTCTTTTCCCCAATGTATATCTCCTCTTTCTGCATGACTTTAGTTTTCTTGTCCCACTGTTTTTTTAATCACAATCAATCTTGGTTAAATTAAAAAATAATTCAATTCTTCCATTTTGAAACTTCAGTCATTCTGCATTAATGCTCTTCCTACAGTTTTTAAAATCAGAATTTTAAAATTAATAGAATAACTAGGAGTCCAGCATCCTCCACATTTCTTTTTCAAGGGCTGACTAAGACAATATATTAGATCTAGAATACCTTATGAAATAATTTGACTATTATTTGACTGTTGCTAGAAGGAAGCAACATTCTTTTTACTTGAATATTCTTTACCTGAATATTTTCCTTATCTNTATACCTCCGGGTTTTGACTACTTATCAGGCTATTTCAGAGTGGGAAGGATCAAATGAGGACTCTGACATTGAAAGGGATATATGTATACCCTTTAAACATAAAAATAGAATGGCTATTTCACTTTATCTATGTGATCTAATCAACAATTGCCAGTGAGCATTTCAGCTGCTATGCACTATCTGTGAAATTATCCATAAATTTCAAAAGTTCACAGTGGAGGTAATTGTTATTGGTTG
>VYZS01033439.1:35477-53101 GCA_013400695.1 Neodrepanis coruscans
AGGCAATTCTGTGTAACTGCTTCTTAACATATTAACCTATAATTAGTCAAGAGCCAGTAAGCTACAGAAGAGAAGCTCCAAACAGAGCATTGAGTCAGAAGGAAAGGATAGTTCAAAGCTCCAATAACCTCTCTGAAAAAGTTCACCTTCATGCAAGCACTGAAATAGTTTGTTTTCCAAATCATTTCTTTTTGTATACCCATCTACTTACTACTTAACAACTTTTTACTGGTGTGAGCTACTTTTATACTTCATTCTGCAGACTATTTTAGTTTGGATTACAACTGTGAAGCAGCTGATGGTACTTGAGCTCAACCCTTGCTTGGCAAAAGTGTGTGCAGCCCTTCCACACATGGCCTCTTAGTTTTGCGTTGCAGCCTCTCTGAAAGCAAGAGATTCTTACCTTTAAATTATCTTCTATGTGCTTTTTCTTTTCAGATTGATCTGCCAGCAAGCCTGGCAGTAGCCGTGTGACAGATGTCAGATTGCTAAGATTTCCTATAACCCTTATCTAGGCCACATGGTTGAAGCCAATTAAAAGGTAGTAATCTTTACTTGTACTTTTCTGCATTATGACATAATGAAGTAAGCTATGTCTTTGTCAATACCATAAAAAAATTTTGTTCCTTGAATTGTTCACCACATACAGAAACCATCAGAAAACCAAAGAAAGTATATGAAATGAGATGCTTTCACACTTCATTTGTTAAATGTTTTCTGAAAAAAATTGTAGATATAATAAGCTACTGTAATTTATAATGGTAGGAGTGAAAGTACTAGAAATTAGTCTAATGGCAATGTAAACAAGATGAGGAACTGGACAAAGTCCAAAAAAATGCCAGCCTTCACTTCAAACCATTCCTCAATGAAAGCAAATTTACAAGAAATGTAGCAGTCAGGACAAAATGTGGGTGGCAGTAAGGTAACAGAAGTTTGGAGGTATGACCAGGAAACTTCTTCATAAAAACATGGCTAAAAGAATAGGTACACTTAAAGTGTCTTTTTCAATACTTTGTTAAATGAGATTTGGGTATCTGCAGAGATATAGAAAAGAGGTTATTAGTACTGCCTAACTTCAGGAGCCTGAGCTCCTGTAGGCTGCTTTAGAGGGCAGGCCAGGATGAGGAGGTTAATTTTGATATTTAATGTCTTCTGCATAATGGATGTATAAGGAGACCATCCTTACTTAGCCGCCTACCTGAAGAGTTCTTAGTAAGAAGTAATAAATAATTTCTACCAGATGCTGTCACATTAATAGTCAGCACACTTGCTAATGAAGCAGAAGCAACTTCCAGGCATGACCATTTGGCATTATGTTAGGAATGTGTGTTATGAAATTGTCACTTCAATTCACATAATTAAGAAATGGATTACTTGTGTTATTGCTGATAACTAGGTCTAAATGAGGTTATTGAAATAAATTGACTCTGCTTTGTGAGGAGAGTGAAAACCATGCTTGCCAATGAAAATATTAATAAATAATGAAAGAACAGAATAAGATTTAATTAAAAAGGCATATAACAGAAGACAGAAAGGCAGAAGAAAAAGACAGAGAAGTAGAACTAACTAATAAATGTAAATGAGGTGCTGTATTCAGCAGTTCAGAAAGGAACAGTGACAGACAAAGACATTTATCTTATTTTCAATTACAAAGTATTACCAACTGTTGTACAGGCCTGACCTGGAGGAAAATATTTTTCTTGTAGGTATAAAAAGAAGACAGTGATGCAAATCAGAGTTCTTCATTACATCACTTAAAAAATGACAAATTATAAGTCCAGATTCTATTAATAGTTTTCTGATAAGTACAACTAATTCTTAAGAAGCAAGAATCTCTCTGAAACTAGATCAGCAGAGATCTAGGATACTCTTTTAGGTAAGTAGGGTTATTTAATTAATGAAATGTTATTACGGATTTTCACTTAATGGGGAAAAAAAAAGAGGTGCATTGAAATCTCTTTCCTTACCAGGAGATCTCAGCTTACAAATAATGTCATTTTATTTGTGTTGTTTTCATTGGCATTTTTTTCATCAGCACATCAATTTACCTATGCTAAATCAACATTTCTTCTAGTGAATTTAAAGGCTTAACAAAGAATTTCCTTTTCTATCAATCATGTTTTCAGACCATAGTAAGAAATCCATGGATTTTCTTCAAAGACAAATCAGCTTTGAAATGCTTAAAATTAAATGGCACACTAGGAACTTAAAGGAGTAGAAATATTATACCAGGCATACCAGTTTGTTACTACCTGTGTAAGGTCGCTGTAAATGTTTTCAGACAATGAAGAGAAAACACCTGAAAAAACAAAGGTATGTACATTTTTCAGTTCCCTACAGAAAAGTTAAATGGTGCTTGCTGTAGTTCTTTACTCATTGATATTCCATGGTATGTCTAATAGCCATAAATCAATCAATCAATCAATCAAGAACATCAAAGAAAAGACCCATATTATATTCCATAGTCAAGTGAGAGACTGCTATATTTTCACAAATTCTTTGTGTTTGATTTGTCTGTGAGCACCCCAGGAAAAGGTGAGACAGTCTGATCAGTCTGTCAGTGTCCTGTAATGGGACTCTCCACTCTCCACTGAACAACCACCTGGATCAAAGGACGATTCAACTAACATCTTCAGGGACACACACCCAAAAGCATAAGAGAGATGCCCTCTCAAGACTTTTATTAGAGTATATTACCCACTAACTGGGGCCAGTGCCTGTGAACACTAAGAGTTTATGGAATAACGCTATTTATATACTCTCTGATAATAGAAAAGTGTGACAGGTTATGGTTTAAAGATTGATGGTGATAGTATCTGAGTGCAAAAACTTATTCAAAGCAATATACGTACGTGCTCTAATCACCAATAAAAGCTATGTCAATACTTAGTACACTTAGTACACATAGAATATTATTCTTATCCAATAGGCCTCTCTGTGGGGGAGAAGATAGGTTCAGCCCATTGACTGATCCCAGAAGTTATGATGGAATCGTCCCTAACTTCTCCTCATTCTTAACTCACTTATATTCTATTTCCTTATTTTTAGTTGGAGCTTGAGTGACTCCAGTCATACGTACCTTTGTTACCGATTGGTGTAAAATTCTTTCACTTCACTTCTAAAGATATAGTAAATAAAATATAGAGCACATGCTCAGTGAGAGATGGTCTTACCTTGAAGGTGGGTAATTTGGGATGGAGGTGTGCATTTATATTACAATGTGTAATATTTAGATTACAATGAACTGAGTTTATCTGAGGAGAGCCATTTTGCCATAGTTGCTGGTTCAGCAACAAGAAATCTTCTCCTATCTCCCTTGGTTGACAGCTGCTATGTGGTTTATCAGCCACAAGGTACCATCGACTGCCCCTCCCTGCAAGGATTACAACAGAGCCTGGCCATGGTGTCTCCACTCTGCTCCACCTTCTCTTTCATCCCCCTTAGCACATGCTAAGGTTGCAGGTTGTGAGTGGGGAGTCATTGTGGAATGCTGACCACATTCCATCCAGGGAGAAGCAATTGAATTTTACCCTATACTTTCCATTCAGTTATGAATTCTGTTAGAATGTGAACATTGACATTTCTCTATTTTTCTCTAGTTTTCTCTAATTTTACTCCTAGTCAACTTCCCATAGAATATCAGTCATGAAGACAAAGAGGATTGGCATCACATCAGAAAGTGATTGCACTTAAGAGACACAGTATTATCTATCAGAAGCTCTATAACTCTTTACATGCTATGCAGGTTCCTTTCTGTTCTATTAATTTTGTATTAAATGTATTTTGTATTAAATTCATACTGTACTGCATTGTATCTTGAAGGTCAAAGATAAAAGTAGATATTAAAAAAAAAGAAAATACAGGCACTTGCCATTTAACAATCTTTTTGTGAAAATTTCATCTATGTAACAGGACTCAGCTGTCTTCTGTTATTGCTATATTTGACATTTATAGCTGGAGAAGACATGATTTTCTGCATATCATTCAATGGAGTAGCCTGAAATACCGCATCAGGCTGGTGGAGTAGAAGGAAAGCACAGTAGAGAGAAGAAAAAATAAAGGCAAGGAAAGCAAAAACAATTGCTGAGGAGTTGAAGAAAGAGATACAATTAAACAAATGCCTGTCCTGTTCCAAGAATGAAAGGAAAAAGACGGTGAACATAAGAAAGGCTACAGAGAAGAAATGTCCAGGCTTGTAAAAGAAAACCGTGAAATAAAAGAAACTGAGAAAATTCATTCTGGCGGGGCAACAACTGCCTGAAACAATATTGTGGTGAGCAAACAGTGGGAAATATTTTAAAAGGGCTAACTGGAGAAAAACACATAATGTGAAAAAAGATTATTGTAAGTGCACAAAGTTCAGGGTGTAGTATTGAATTCTGCACACACAAAACAAAATACATTCGAGTAAAACTTAGTTTCTTTGTATTCAGTAGATGGTATGCAAATGTTTATTATACAAGCCTTCTGGAAATGGTTCAAAATGTATCAGTTCTGGTAAGGCATATTTTAAACCCTATCAGGCATAGATGGCTGTCCACAGGTTCTGAATTGACAACTGGCTTTTTGAGGGTTCTCAATGACAACTGCATATTTTCCACTTTGACAGGAGGTGCAGTTGCAGGAGGCAAGGTGCAGCTTGCCTTAGCTTGTGTTACCAAATGTACTGTAAGATTAGGGAAAATATTGAACAATTAGAGGTCCAAAGCCCAGTTTGGAGAATATCTACAGTCCAAGAAAGAATAAAGTCTTCCCAAATAGATTTGGGAGTATCATCTCATATAGAAGGGAAGTACAGGACTAGACATGGGCATACCTCTAAGAACTGAAAAAAGTACTGTACTGAGAACAGCAGCCTGGCAAGGAATGAAAGTTGGATAAGCAGCTGGTTATTGGAATTGTGAAATACAATAGAAATATTTTCACTTTGGTGCTTTATATAACTCTTCTATACATGGCAATATATACATTGTGATTCAGCTACTTACAAAAAAGCTTTAAAATTAGAAGGACTTTGACCTTTAGTTTCCTTAAAGAAATCCCTACAGTCATCACCAACGCCAAAACAGCTTTTCTGCACTTTACACTGTTTGCTTTATCTGCCTTTGTCTCTTCAACTGTCTTAAATGTTGGAAGAAACTGCTTTCCTAGCATTTTTTAGAGAAGCATGCTATTTATTATACATCTGGAAATAATGCATTATATAGCTCCCTCAGAACATTTTTTCTAATGCGTATTTCAGGAACCTTAGAAATTTCAGTTATTTTTATCATGATTAGTTAAGTATAGATGTGAGTCTTGCTGACAGGTCATTTTTCAAAAGCTTATCATATGTCAATGAGTGGGCGGTCCTGATGTCAGGAAGTGATAATGAAGGGAAATCTGAAAGAGGGGAGAAAACACATAGAGTTAAAATTTGCCCAGTGTCAAGTGGGTCATCACATTAATGCTGTGTGGTTTGCTGCTATGATAGTATTATTCTGAGAATGTAATATTCATACACAGTAATTCCATTGTAAATTTATGTGATATGAAATATTTAGAAGAAAAAGGTCACAATGCATAAAAAATGTCATCCACAAGTTTTCACTGAAACCACAAGGATCAGTTTTTACAACCTTCCAAAAAAACTTTTCACTTCTGAAAATTTTCTGAGAAGTATTTACCCCAGGCATAAGCACCTTTTAATAAAACCATCCTAATATGCACCCTGACAACTTTGCACATAAGTGACAGTATTTTACTATTTTACTATTTTTCAAAGCATTTTGGCCAAATTTTAAAAAGCACAAACAAAACAAACTGCTGTATACTTATTATAGAAGATATTACAAAACGTCAAATATTAACATTTTTCTTTCCCTAAAAACAAAATCACAATTGCACAGAATCACAGTATATGCTGAGTTTGAAGGGATCCACAAGGATCATCAAATCCAGCTCCTGACCCTGCACAGGACCACTCCCGAGAGTCACCCCATGTTCCTGCGAGTATCATCCAAACGCTTCTTGAACCCTGTCAGACTTGGTGCTGTGACCACTTCCCTGGGGAGCCTGTTCCAACACCCACACACCCTCTGGGTGAAGAACCTTTTTCTAATATCCATACAAAACCTCCCCCAACACAACTTCAGGCCATTCCTTTGGGTCCAGTCACTGGTCACCACAGAGAAGAGATCAGTGCCTGCCCCTCCTCTTCCCCTTATGAGGAAGTTATATACTGCTATAAGGTCTCCCCTCAGTCTCCTCTTCTCCAGACTGAACGGACTAAGTGACCTCAGCCACTCCTCATATGGCTCCTCCTCAAGGACCTTCACCATCTTCATTGCCCTCTTTTGGATGATCTCTAACAGCTTAATACCTTTCTTATATTGTGGTGCCCAAAACTGCCCACAATATTCAAGGTGAGGCCACACCAGCGGAGAGCAGAGTGGGACAATCCCCTCCTTCAACCGGCTCGTGATGCTTTGCCTGATGCTCCCCAGGACATGGTTGGCTCTCCTTGCTGCCAAGGTACTGCTGACTCCTATTCAACTTGCCATCAACCAGGATGATGGTCCCTTTCCACATCACTGCTCTCCAGATTCTCATTCCCCAGTCTGTATGCACATCCAGTGTTACACCATTCCAGGTACAGAATCCAGCGCTTTCCCTTGTTGAACCAGAAATTTTGTGCTATTCCACTATAGGACTGACAAGCAGTAGCAGACAAACAAACACAGCAGTATTTTGATTTGCTAACTGCAAAGCACATACAGGCTATGAACAAAATGTGAGGAATAGGTCCATTTTCCCTGCCATTACTGAATCAATATGATTTGAACAGGGGAAGTGAAAGAATAAAACTCCTTCCCTTTCTAGCCATGCCCTCACATGTGGGGAAGTTGCAGATCTACTCCATTAGTGATAACAGCAGCAGACAGGGATATCTTTCCTATGTAGCACAAGTGTCCACATCCCTTACCAGACACACATCTCAGCTGCACAGTAATCCCATGCCAGCCACAGACACTTTGACCTTCTCTTTGATGTGTGTGAAAAAGATGATGTGAAGAAGCCTTCTAAATCCTTTTCTACTGCAAGATCCAGACTGTGATTCCAGCAGCCCTACTGCTGTTGGACCATTTCACACCTCTTCTCTCAAAATGTACAAATTAATTAAAATGAAACCACATCAAATTTCTTTTTCAAAGGAAGTAAACATTGAGTAAATGTTGCTATGTTGCTTCCCCTTGGCTGCACTGAATTTTATATCATCCTCAGGAGAACAGATTCAAAAAACAAAACGTCTCACAAATTTTTTCCTCTCATTGCTCAGGTACTACAGCAAAGATGCCAAGATCCCAAAGCTCTCTTCGACATCAGGAAAGACCTGTCCCCTTTCCCACTTTTTTCAAGGCAAGAAGGAACTGTGGTGTGTAAATATTGCAGTCCATACCCTCTGTAACTGTCTTGTTTGCACATATGAATACTGCTTCTTTAAGAAAAACAGACACTGGCACCAGTGTAAGAACGTATGTTTTAATATTTGCACACATACAGATATTGGTCTGTTTAGAGTGAAAAGGCTGAAGAACAGGCACACACAACTGGCACAAAAGGGGAGCTGACCTTTCGGTGTTTACCCTGCTGGTGTTTGCAGTGGCACCTACCTGGCTGACGTTGGCGACACCGTTTTGGAAAGGGCCAACAGACTTTGCAAATCTGAAAGCTTCTTTGCAAAGTGTATACTATACGGCTTGCTTGAACTTCCTTTTCTGGGGCCCCACATTCTGTAAGCAGAATTATGTTTTAAAACATAAACAGATCAGTATTTTGATGTGTATTACCTACACTTTTCCTTCAAAAGGTACTTTTCCTTCAAAATAGCAACTCAAATCCTTACATACCCTCCTGTAGCTGTAGCTGTAGCTGTAGCTGTGTGGGTTTGCCATCCACTGCAGCAGCTGTGGATGCAGCATATTCCCCAGTCCTTGGCAGTGGAGCCGTGTTTTAACAGCGGGTCAGACAAAAGAGGGAGTTTAGATTACTGGATATAGAACAACAGAGTACAGAAGACTGATGAAATGGAGATTCCTAGGAAAAAGTAGTTCTCTAATAAGAATCCCATTATATTTTTCAGCCACCTGTCTACTAGGCCCATACTGCTGCCAAATGTAGGATTTTTTAATGCATAGCCATGCTACACAGCCAAAAAAAGCTGGTAAAGAAATTATAAGTCTATTTGTAAATGTGCATAGTTATTCTGAGAGATGAGGCAGGAAATTAGGGAATTGTAAAGACATTGCTCCTAAGACGTCAGAGGTCCTGATATGAGGCAGGTAAGTAAATGCAGTAACAAAGTTGAAGACAAAGAAAGTAAAGGGCTGGGTCTTGCTGTCAGAGTGCAGAGTCTGGCTGCTTGTAGGTGGAAGGACACAGCAGAGTGTGAAGGAAAGGTACAAGTGTGTGACTGGGACAGAAGGAAATTGAGAGGAGAATTGGCTGATGTTGTAGGTTGGGAAATAAACCCGTTCCCCCCCATTCCCCGCCGGGGCTGTCCCGCGGTCCCGGGGCTGTCCCGCAATCCCGGGGCTGTCGCGCCTGAGGGGACTGCGTCAGGAACGGAGCTGCCGGCGGGGCGGTGCCGGGGCTGCCCCGTGCTCACATGGCATGCGCCAGGAACTGCCGGAGCTGCGGGCGATCGTGCCAGGCGAGCCAGCGGCAGCAGCAGAGCAGCAGCAGCAGCGTGAAACCAGGCGGGCTGTACCCGCAGCCAGGGCATGCGGCGGGGAGCCCCGAGGAGCTGCCGGGGCTGCAAGCAGCGGCGGCGGCAGTGGGACAGTGGCAAGCACAGAGCAGCGGCTTCGCCCAGTGCCAGCGCGGCTCGGTGGGAGCAGCGCAGGTCGCCCACATCCGTGGGGGTGCATGGGGGCCGTTCCGGGGCCGGGGCTGTCCTGCGGCTGAGTGGCGCTGCGGCTGCGTGACACCTGGGCGGGGCCNCAGCTATTCCCCAGGGGACAAAGACCACATCCTCCCCTTTTTCAGCACTAAATCTCTCCTTGGGCTAAAGGGAGGGAGGGAGGGGGTGCGCGGTTTTTGTAATCTTGTTGAGTTGTTTCCTCAGTCAAAACCGGGCAGAGGCTCACGGCTAAGGGGATCTTGAGACCACGTGCTCCCTTCTAACTACCCCGGAGTCTCTCAGCTGGGCCCAGAGGGAGAGAGAGACAAGCACTATCTCCAGAGCGTCCTCACCTCAAACGCGGGCCCTGGAAAAATTTAATTTGTTTGTCTGTTTTGCACTTTATTTGTCGGGTTTTGGTGTTTGCGCAAAATAAACTGTGATATTTGTGTGTTTTCTTTATTTTTGGGGTGTGTTTGTGACTTCTCTCAGAGTCTCTGCTCCAAAATCACTGAATTTGTGGTAAAACCACCACAGCTGATTTCATTAATCAACATTTGATCCTGTTCAGTTTAAAAAAGAAATGAAGGAAAAATAGTTCTTCCTGTACCCACCTGCACTGCAGGCACAGAGCTGAAAGCTGCTGCTGCTGAGGGTGGCAGCCCATTCACATCACAGTATCCTTGTGATGGTCTTATTCTTCCATGATCATATCTGTATCAGCTTGATACAATTAAATGTGCCACTTGGATCAATTCCCAAAGCCATCATTGCCTCAAAAAAGATACCGTAGCAGAGACATTTTCATGATATTGGAAAATAATTTACCCAGCATGAGGAATGAGTATTTAGACATGCTAACAGCCAAGGTTACGCGTTGAATTGTAAATGACTGTCAAATAAGCTATTAATTAAAATAGAAATTGATTCCATCTTGTGGGATTTAAGGAGAAATAAGATTCTCACAAGGTCTCTTCTGAGTGCTCTTTTAGTACAGCTAAAGGCGGTATTTTAATTTTCAAATAATCCAACCCTGTAATTAAAGTTACATTTTTGCCACAAATTTTAAAATATTAATGAAACTTGAATAAGTGTGGCTGAAGTGCTCCTGGGCAAAATATAGATATATGCTAATGACCACCTTCTTCAAAGATCTACTCATGAAAGATCCATATTCCAACAGACAAAGTTCATTGCTTTCTTTGTCCTTTGTAATTCTAATTAAAACTTCCTTTATGAATCAATTTTTAAACCATACATGTATTTAATTATACTTATCTGGAAATTTACAGAAAATATAAAAATAGCAAATATTATTAAGATTTTTTTTTTTAAACATTGTGTTGATTATTGCCATCTAGAATGAGTTGGTATTGAAAACTGAGGCGATATGTAGGATGACATAAATTAATTCTTAATAAGTTGACCATAACTGCCCATATTGTCATAATTTATAAAGACCCTGTTTTGCACAGCAGGGTATGAGTGCTATAGAAGAAAAAAAATTACTAACACGCTATAATAGAAGAATTAGCATACTTATTCATGCCAACATAAACTCAAAATTAAATATTCTTGCTGATCCTTGAACAGTGATGTTTCAGAATGTTCCGGTTCTACTATCAAAATGTGGCTAAAGATAATTCCAACTGACCTTTAGGCAGGCCTTGAGATATCATGAGACTTCCTCCACCGAGACTTGTAATAATAGCTAAATAATACAATTTTCCTGTCCAATCTATATATCTGTTCTAGTTCAGATTTGTTCAGGAAAGAAAAAAAAATAGGAAAAAAAATATTATCTCAACTACTTGCTTTGTTCCTTTGGCTTCTGTTGCCACTGGGGACTTCCGCCACCCAAGTCCCTTAAAAGCACTAGTCTTTAAAAGCACCAATCCTTTCTCTAGGAGAATGCTATATATGACCTGTGGAATTATGCCTCTGCCTGATTATTTCCATATTAAAAAGACATGCAATTCAGACCAAGGAAGGCCTGAGATTTTTAAACCATTCTGTTTTTCACTAAGTGATCTGATAATGAACATCGGTACCTAGGCAGAAATGCTGGATGTATGAGGTCTTTAGGAGGAAGGTTGCTGTCAAGGAGCCACTTACTAGGGTGGCACGGATGGGGATGTTCCATGTGCTGATGCAGATGGCTCTATATTGGCACCTGAACGTGTTTCTCAGATGAAGAAGCTCTCCTGATATCACTGTTAGCCTAGTTTGTTTTCTTCCAGTCATAAGAATTTTGACCTAAGTAGGCCTGTTGTTCTCCTCCACCTCTCATCCTCACCATGGTGTTGCCGGTAGGGCGAGATAAGAAGTGAGACAAACACACAGTGAAGGGAGAGCGCAGCTTTACTGGTGATGTCCAATGATCCAAAGAGCAAATTCATAACAATCTCTCCATTTTTATAACCTCCAGTGCCCCCCCATTACACACTATCCAACTAAATTCTATCTTACTATTATGCCCCTCAAACACCCAACAGGATGGTCCCTTATTACCTATCCCCACCCCCGTTCAGCCCCTACCAGGCCTAGAAGCCCAGCTCTTATGTTTTGGTTTAGCTACCTCTTTATCTATACAGAAGAATGCAAACATGTGAAGGACAGGCCGTTTTCTACCCTTAATATTCTAAGTTACCCAGCCGCCTAGCTATAGTGAATTCTCAAATCTGAAGCATACCCCTTAAGGCATCAATGGCACACAGCTTTTAAGAACCAGGATGATGTGGGAAGCAGAACCTGAATCCAAAATAGGGGCATGAAAATGGCAGAGCTTGTCTCAGAGTAAAAATGTGTTTCTTAGGGATAGATTGCTCCAGGCCAGTCAAGATATCTAAATTCCTCTGATTATTCTGCAGGGTACTGTGAGTAAAGAAAAGCAGCCTGTGTAGAAGCAGTTCCATAGGTCCTTTTTCATATGTTTTGATTTAAAAAAAAAACAAAAGACACTCAGGGACAAGGTTTAGTAGTGGACTTGGCAGATCTAGGTTAACAGTTGGTCTTGGTGCTCTTAAGGGTCTTCTCCAGTCAATGATTCTATGATTTTATAAATACGTACATAATACACAAAACAAACACAAGCATGACTGTCAGTAGGAAAGGCAAACAATTATGCCTTGCACCATATCCAGCTTTGGGGGCAGGACAGTGTTACTTCTCATCCCCTCACTCTGCCATGTATCTCTCCCAGCTTACTTACAAGAGCTCTGAACCTTCAGGATATGAAGCACTGCTATTAGTTCAAGGTACCTCACAGCATTGGTCATCCCAGTGTTGCCTGCTCGAATGAGATAAGAAGTGAGACAAACATGCAGTGAAGGGAGAGCGCAGCTTTACTGGTGGTGTCCAATGATCCAAAGAGGAAACTCATAACAATCTCTCCATTCTTATAACCTCTAGTGCCCACCCATCACACACTAGCCAACTAAACCCCATCTTACTGCTATGCCCCTTAAACACCCAACAAGATGGTCCCTTATTACCTATCTCCACCTCAGTCCAGCCGCTTGTAGGCCTGGAAGCCTAACTCTATGTTTTGACTTACTACTCTCCCCTTATCTATATAGAAGAATGCAAACATGTGAAACACAGGCTGTTCTTGGCCCTTAATATTCTAAGCTATCCAGCTACCTAGCTAGAGTGAATTCTCAAATCTTAAGCACCCCACTTAAGGCATCACCAGTGCTATGTAAGTCACAGTGGTTCTCAGCTGCTGCTTTTCTCAGAGACAGGGTGACAGTGCTGCTGAAATCCAACAATTTCACACGAAGTTACAGTTTGTCAGCATTGTCTTACTGCAACTATGAAGGATAAAGCAGGAAAACATTAATGCAACATCAAGTCTGATACCAAAGCATCTTTGCCTTCCTTCCAGTAAGTAAAATGCACAATCCACATGCAGTCATACAGTAAAGCCTGGAATTTACTGGCAATATAATATTTGGGATCCAAAGTTGGTGGCTTCTAGATACCCACAGTATCTTCTTCACTGTCCATGGGACTTCTTAGTTTTTTCAGCAGCCCAAGTAGCTCAGCATAGATGCCTGTATCATTTTTCCCATCCAGTAAGGATTTCTTCATCTTTATAGAGTCATCAGTCATTGCTCCTCCTATGTACAAAAACGCTTTCAATAGGGAGTAGAGATGAGGCCCTGCAGACATCACCATAGGTAAAACGTCTGAGGCTGATACTTGCAGACTGCATATGCCACAGCTGTGAAGAGTTTGAGGCCACATATCTCGCTGTCAGGCAAGAGAAATGCCTGGTAGCTTCTGGGTCCCCTCAATGCGTGGAGGTGCTGATGACATAGCAATGAAGGATCCACCTCTAAGCCTCCTCAGCCCAGGGCTCCACAACTGGAGCAAGAGCAGAGTTGCTACCTGCAGTGCTCCATGCCTTCATTCCAGCAGTACGTCCAGGGCAACTTCTGGACTATAGGCCCACCTACTCAGGTGTTTCCAGACTTTCCCCACCCTAATGAGAAATGCGCTAGGCCCATAATTTAAACTTTCTGGTTTTGTTCCTCTCTTCAACTGGCTAAGTCATCTGGATTCAGAGGCATCTCTCAGTAACTAGATCTTAACAGTCATTTGGCAATGTATAAAGAAAAAGGGTCAGAAGGCAGGGGAAGGATGGAAATTATGTCCCTCCTGGAAATGAGCCTCTTCTGTGTCAGGCATATAGTTTCCTCTGTTTTTTTGTTCAAGGACCCTGTGCGGCTTTGTCATCTCCAGCTTTACTGGGTGTAACAGGAAGGATGTAGGTGGTTGATTCTGCACTTGAGTGGGCTATTTGGATAGTGTCACAAGTAAGGGTGATTTTCAGGTGAAGTGAGTCAACAGCAACAATGCAGTCAATGGTGCGTCCTATGTAGGGTACTGGAGTTCCTCTTTGCTGCACCAAAGAGCTGTCTCTCCTCAGGTAGCAAGCAAGCAAGAATCACACCAAGTTGCTGTTGCAGAACAGTTCACTGGGTGGAAGGATAGTTCTCCTTCATAAAGGATGATAACCCTTTCTGTCACACTGTGTATGCCACTGGCCTTTGCAGGATATTTTGCCAACAAAAGGAGAGTATGCTGTAGAAGCCAAGGGCAGCACAGATGAGGGAGAAGAGGAAACGTGAAGGGTGAAGACTGCTTATTACCATATAAACTCAAAGGGATCATAATACTCTACACTGAGATTTCCTTTTCCGCTGCTGTCTGGGTTTTATTCCCCAATACAAAAAAAAGACCATCCTCTTCTGCATCTTAGAGAATAATCACCACATCTGAGATCCCTATCCTCTCCTCAATGTCTGTGTGAATCTCAGGTTGGGATAAGACAACATGATCAATGAGGGTAAAGATTTGCTTTAAACATCACCTCTACCACCAACCAACCAACCAACCAACCCAAATTTATCTAGATACTCAGAAGGAACAAAGGAGAAAGGTGAAACAAGGAGGGGAACAGGACAGAAGCTGACAGGAAGGACTTTTCTCTGTCACTTCCCTTTCAAGGGAGGATAAACTGAGGAGTCTAAGTGTAGCAGGACGTATCATTCCTAGCAATAGTGACAGTTGTGCAGTACACATGGTAAATATTTGATTCCCCCGTTCACCCCCAGTAAGGCACTAGGGATTTCTGTTTCTGTGGTGCTATGAAAACCATCCCATGAACACAGGTAGTGGGGCAGGGCTTGTCCTTCAGCCCTGACCGGCTTCTGCTGGGCTGCACCTCTGTCTGCAAGGGAAACATTATTCTTACTATTCAAAGATTTCCTGCAGTAAGATTTAGATGTTCAGAAAAAAAAAAAAAAAGCTTTTGACTGCCTATATGTTACTGCATCTCTGTGATCCTGTTTCTGTGACAGCTAACTCAGAAAAGCAATCACAATGCCTGGGGAGAAGGAATTTATTCCTTGGGGAACCAAACCCAACCAATGAAAAAAACATCAACCTCGAGTGTTTTCATTGCAAAAATCTTGGTATGGGGACACACTTCTCCATAAATTCTCATTTTAAAACATTTTTTTCCTTTTTTTTTTTTTTTAATTTTGACTACTTGCCATAATTCAAACATTGACAAAGATGCTACTTTTAACAGAGGTATTGACTTACTGGTATTTCTGCTTCAGTTTTGAAAGGCTGATATGACCAAAACAAGCCATTTCTTTTCCAGAGAGTAAACAAAGAATTAATGACTGTCACGGGGTTGGGCTTGACAGGACTAAATCATGTTAAATGCTCTGTTCTAACTCATAGGAAGGGATTCAAACTTCAGTTTGTTTCCTTATACATGCAGCTCAAGTCATATGTATATATATCTGTATATATATATATATATATATATATACACACACACACACACACACATATATATATATAACTGAACTGTCNACACACACACATATATATATATAACTGAACTGTCATCCACATTTCATGTAACAAAAAAAAAGTAAAAAAAATAAAAAAAATTAAGTTCTTTCTCCAAACTTATAACAACAAAATACACCTCTCTTGGAGTAAAAGTTGGCTTTAGGCAAAATGCTCCGATCCTCTGCAGCAAGACTTTGCACAAGAGCAACATTTAATTCAGTTAATTTTATGGGACAAACAGATGGAGACACTAACCACCAAAAAAGCTCTCAGTTGTATTCCAAATCAATCAAAAGGACTTAGAACAAAGTGCTTTTGCCCTTAAGGGTTCACTTTGTTGGATCTGTCTGAGTATATCTGCTTGGGCAGGAAAAGAAACGGCATGCACATAGATCCCCTATCCCTCTAAAACAAAAAAAGCACATGTTGTGAGCTTGAGAGGAGCATAAACAGGAGACTAAATCAACAAGAATATATATGATACCATATATATGCCCCGATTAGTAATTATTTCAAATATATTAAATGTAAATACAGGTTTTCGGTGTGATTTCATTTTGTCAGGAGTGCCCTCCTCACTGGATAACAAAAGTGTTACTACACATCTTCCAGGCTCAAAGTATATTTGATTATTCTGTGAAATACAAGTGACAGAAAGAATGTTATTCTGACTCACTGTAATGTACAGATTGGGGAAATTAATCATGTGCTATCAGGCTCATACCCTTTTAGAAAGGGATGGAAATGGAAACTTACTCCTTCAGCTGCTGATTGATTATCTGTTGTGGTTAAAGGCAGTATATATAAAAATATATTTTGTTATATTTTATGAACATATTGAAACATATTGAAACAATTAGTCTATGTGCCAATATTTAATGTCACAGACTATTTCTGAGAGAGCCTAATTGTTTTTCATTTCAGGAGATTTTTGTTTGGTAAACAAAATGCTTTTTGATCTTTATACACTTAAGAGGCAAACAGAGCAAATTAACCAGTTTTATAATAAAATACAGCCCAGAAATCAAAATAATTTCCCTAATCTTTCTTTTAAAATGTATCTTCAAAGTAATTTAAATCCTGGAATGTTTCTTTTTAATGATAACTGCCTTCAATTTGCCTCAACTCCGCACTGGCCTGCAGCTTTGACATTTCTCCGTTGGTTAAAATCTTTTTTGGACTTCATACTAGTTGCAGAATGTTAATTGATTATAACTTCTGTTCATCGCTAATCAGGACAAAATTAACTAAAGAAAATAGTCTGTTCTTAATCTCAATTAGAAGCAAAGTAGGAACTCCCTTTAGTAGAAATAATTACTTCCAATCACTCTAAATACACAAGAATGCCTTTTTCAAAGTAATACAATGATTTAAATAGTAATTCTGTCCTCATGCAGTCATTGCATTAAAATTTTAAAATGAGATGTTTTAAATTAGTAATATAAAAGTGAAATCTTAATGTCATCTATTCATAACTTAATTATAAAAAAAATGTTCAATAAATTCTTCAAGGAATCATTGCATATCTTTATTTAATGGATTTCATGTATCTTTAAATACAGTTTCTATTTGACTATTTACTTTTACAGACCTTTATGATTACTTTTTCAGTCACTTTTGTGAAACAGATGGTGAGGACAGTGCAAAAAACATTTCTGCCACTCTTGCTCTTTATTGTAGTGATAGATAATACATGATAATAGGTATGGCTCCTTTTCTAGAAGGCCAGGAACTGTGGAGTGCTACAAGTATCTGTTAAGTGATGTTCTTTTAAATATTTTTCTGAGAGATTGGTACAAAAATATGATCTTTGTGAACTCTGCTGGTATAACACCAAAAGGACTGGATAGAAAATTTTCTCTGTGATGCTACGATTTCTAAAGATGACCAACATTTGAATGAACATCATGTTGCACAAGCTGTACTAGAGAATGCACAGTGGTGCCTGATGATATAAGAAAATGCATGGAAATGCTATCCAGTACATGCAATATGTCCAGGGATTTGTATGACTTCTGGTAGATGGTATAGGATCTTAATGCATCTTCTTACTCCGGTAAATCTAGCCATAGAAAAGCTAAGCTTTATTTTTTTATTTTTTTTCCTGAGTTCTGCCTCTGAATGTCCAATATAGCTGTGGTCCACAAGAATAAAACAGCTCACAAGGTCCTCAACAATGGACATGGCCAAGACATTTTTGGCTGAAGGAATCCATCTATCAAAAGATCTTGCAACACTGGAATAATCTTGCTTATTAGTGTATTACTGTAATCACACCAAGAATAGCACAAATACCAACATCCATCATCTCTTTAATTAATTTGTTGTCCTTGCCAGAAGTCTTTTTTTTTATTTTTAAAAATCTGAT
>VYZS01033440.1:6321-25617 GCA_013400695.1 Neodrepanis coruscans
CGCTCGTGGTTTCTAACTTTCTTGAGTGTTTTTCTTCAGTAAAAGCTGAGCAGAAGCTCGCGCGGCTGGGGGGTCCTCAGATTGGCCGCGTGCTCCCACTAATTACCCCAGCGTCTCTCCAGGAGCCTCAGAGAGAGACCAGCACTATTTCCAGAGCATCCTCATCCCAACAAGGGCCCTGAGAAACTTAATTTGTCTGTTTTGTTGTACTTTATTTGTCGGGTTTTGTGTGTGCGCGAAATAAACTGTGATATTTGTGTTTTCTTCATTTTGGGGTGTGTTTGTGGCTTCTCTCAGAAATCTCTTGTCCAAAATTGCTAAATTTGTGGTAAAACCATGACAAACCTCTATGTACTAATTCACATCTGTAGAATGGTTGGGATGGTAGTTCTCAGTCTTTAATACTGCACCAGTGAATGTAGCGATAATTAAGAGTTGCTTCTTCCAGTCCTCTGTGGCCAGTTGGGTTTGGATTATTTTGGCTCACTGACCATCTGCGCTTAGGTAGAAAACCTGAGCTGACCAGGTAGAAAACAGAAATGCAGCATTCCTTCCTTGGCATCCAAGCCTAAAATAACAGCAGAACGATCCTTTCTTTTCTGGCAACTCACCTCAGAGCGACTTCTTTTTTTTTTAATAAACTTTCTTTCCATTCCTACTCCAAGGCAGGAAGTGAAGAGGCGTATCAAAATAAAGCAATTACAGAAAGGTTAACCAACCCCTCTACCTTCCCTTCCCCTCCACCAAAACCAGGATGTGTGCAGTGGTGTCCATGTCAAGACAGATGGGACCCAGACTGCCTCCAACAGTCTTTGCTGGCTGCAGGAGGAGGCTCTTGATTGTCCCCCAAGGGCTGCAAGGGAGTCACCACCGGTGCTGTTAAACCAAAAATGCAGCATACCACACCAATGTGAGCTACTGACAGGGAGTGTGAGATCCAGATTTATGCTACCCATTTTCTTGGCTATTGCAAAAGGTGCTCCTGTAAATATTAAGTCCAGTGTTTATTTCAATTTTTTCAATTTCTTCCAAGAATATGTTCCTGTAAATATGCCTATGGTGTCTTGCAGAAAGCAAGTACAATTGCTGTGCGTGTCTACATGTCAATACCCACTTGTCTGCTCTTCTTGGCAAACCAAAGATTTCGTACATCCTTTAAACAGTGCAAACACAAAAGTGACACTGATTAACAACATCAACTGTTATTCCTGTTATTCACAATTAAGGTGTGGAACTCTTGCTACAGGACACCGGAAAAACATTAATTAAAAAGTGAGTTCAAAATGGAATTAAAAAAAAATAATAATGGGGGACAGAAGCACTGGTGTGAATTTAACATGATGTTAAACATGATGTGTATGCTGAGAGAATTCACAAAGCACACTAGAAGCATGAATTGCAAAATATTCACCCTGTTTTTTGAATGCTTTTCCTGGATATTTTTTCTTTACTGATGGAGATGAAATACATCTGCAGATAAACCTCTGGTTTGATTAAATACTGAAGTGTTTTACAAGTTCAAACAAATTTACATGCTCAAAGCCTATCCTCTGCATTTTTCTGATTAGTGTTAACAAGATCTCACTATGAACCTAGATATTAGAGTTGCTGATATTTTGTATTCAGCTGAAAGGAAATGCAAAGTTTCAGAACAAATAAAGAGTTATGTACATTTTTTACTGAGTTCTTAACTGAACAGTCGGCTCTTTGAAGAATTTAACATTTCCCTTATTATGAGACAATTTCTGTACTCTTTCAGAACTTCTCTTTCTTCCCTTAGGCCAACTGAAGATGTTCCAGGAGTGCCATAAACACAGACTCACAGAAACTGAGGTGCACGTGGAAGAGGACAGAAAAAAAAGCTTGCAAACTACTGTCTATTGCGTGTCAGGAGATCTACTCATCTTATCTCATGTCATCTCATCCCTGTAGCTTGAACCAATGCTTTACACTCTCCTGAATTTTCACTGTTTCACTGCAATCTCTATGAGAATGGGTCTTTTTTTAATGTTACTATTTGTATAAACAGTAGGCTTTCAGTGATTTTTGTTGCCTGAAAATGCTACTGGCACTTTGTGATTAGGAACAGTGTCCAACATCCTTCAAAGAGCAACCAAAGGGGGAATTTTCTCTCAAGTACAGTCCTCAGTGACTTATCACTGATTACTGTGGAAGCTTCCTCTGCTGAATCTGAGTGTGAAATCCTCTTCTCATTCTTTTAAAAAATCACAGTCCTGTTGATGCTAAATTGTCTCATTATTAGTAAGGATTGGGTATTTCAGTTTATGTGGCCTTGCTAGCAAGACCATGGAAAGCATTTAAATTACCTCTTGATGATGCAAAGAAGTAATCAGGGAATTATCCAGCTTTAAAATCAAATTGGAGCAATCAGACTAGTCCTGTTAATAAATTGCTTTTATCAGGAAAAACATCTGTTATTGTTTGTCTTATGAAAGTATCTCGTTGTCCAGTCATAGCTCCAGACTGTTGTGCACAAGAATCTGTAGAAGAGAACCAAATTCCTCTTCAAAGCAGTTTTAATCCTCTGGGCTACTTCTCTTTTGCTCTTCTTGCACATGGCTTCCTTCATGAAAGCACTTTGCTGGGGTTGCTGTAGAATTATGAGGCCAAGATGTACAAATCTTTTCTCCTGTGTTGCAAATGGAGACAGACACTCAGTTTTCGACCTGAATGTCTGAGGACTGTGGAAAATCAGGCACCTTTTCTGAGTGACACTGAGAGGAATTAAACTAGCAGGAGAGAGTTACAACAATATCAAGGAAAAGGAATAAAGCCACTGAAAGCAACGACTTCCAAGGAGAAATTTTGCCTGTCAAACTTTGCATCAAGGTTTATGGTGCCAGTTCAAACCCTGCTACAGAAAACAGGTGCAAGTGAAAAGGAGCAGGGAAACTTTTCCAGTGATTGACAGAGGTTTTGACATAGGTCTGCTATGTCAGTAACACCTGTTGCTATTTGGCAAGGCAAGCTCAGAGGGAAGTGAATTCATTCAACCTGTCACTTGAAAGACAGTGTAGCAACATCACAAGTGAATTTAGTCTCTATCACTGACACAGAAGCTGTCACTACTCATTTTCATACAAAGATTTCACAGAATCACAGAGAAGTTGGTCAGGATATCTTGAGTCCAAACCACCCCTGGACACAAGACTATCACCAATGCTAGCACAGGGTATCCTAATTTTGTCTAACTGAGCCTGGAAAGCTATCTGGAATGGAAGTTTTACAGTCTCTCTGGATAATCTGTTCCTGCACTGCATCATACTCCTGGTGAAAAAGATCAGCTTTTGGCATGTAGCTGATATAGCAGCAGGTAGGGATTGGTGGGTTTTTAAGCCATACATTATTCCTGGTACACTTGCAGAAAACACACTAAAAAACCCTAAAATCTTAAATGGAAATTTTATACTATTTTATACTATAGGATTAACTTTAAGAGAGAAATAATTGTATATTGGCAAATATATTTATGGTAGTTTCCTATCACAGTAGGAATAATCTCTAGACCTCTCATAAATTTGCAACACTTCTTGCCTAAATTAAAGAACTGGGGGGTATCTCTGCTCTGACAAGTCTGAATTTGAGATAACTTTACAATACACTTGGAATATGGGTGTACAGCTAGAAATTCCTTTGGAGCCAGGCTATGCCTAAATAATTTTTTTTCCCAGCTTTCTGGTAATCTCTGAGCATCACAAAAATCAATGCCTGTTATGCACCATGATGATGTAAGCTAGTTGGAGAATGCAGCATAAAACCCAAAAGGAGAACATACAAATTCTGAATTGCTGCTCACACTGAGTTGTAGAACAGTGTTGTTTGGGTTTTTTTTGGTGTCATTTTGAATGGAAACAAATTTCTTTCTTGACAGAATATCAATGTTTTCCATGAAAAATGCATAACTTACAAATAGACATAGATCTGCATTTTGCTTGTTTGTTTTTTAAATGAATTCCTGTTAAATGTGTTGCAGTGTAGTATTTCAGCCTGTACTTTTGCTTAAGTAAATCCAAGAACAAATCATCCTCTCCCCTGACCAGGCACTTGGAGAGTGTACAAATTTGTTTCTCCAGTTAGCATTTCCAAAAACAACTTGTTCTTCAAAATTTCTGAAAAGGAAAATTATTTTATTTAGATACCTCCAGTGAAATGGATTTAAGACACTACTTTTCTGGTGGTAATTTATGGTTGGTTTAGTAATTTTTGGAATGAAAATTCCAAGATGAATGGAAACTTGCAAATCAATAATGCTTGAGTACAGAAAGGAGGAAAAACAAAGGAAAAAATGCAATATAAGTACACTGAGAAAACATGGTTTAAAACAAAAAAAACCAAACCAACAAACAAAAAAAACCACCCCACAGCAAAAAAGAACAATCAAGCAAAAAAACCCCCAAAACAAAACCGTACGCTATAAAAAAAATGAACAAAGAAATCCCCCACAAAAAATACCAAAGAAAAAGCAACAACCTAAAACCAAACCAAACCAACCAACAAACAAAACCCACAAAAAATCCTGTAGCATAATATTTTATCTGTCAGCTGAAATGCAAGTGTGTCCAAAGTCCAACTCGGGAGTTGAGTAAAAGATATTTCAAGGCACTTTTATACATCAAAACTCCCTCTGAAAACAGACCAACAGCCAAGAATTCCCCTTCTTTAGGAAACACCCTCATTTCTAGTCCTCAGATATTTATTTTGAATACATATAATTTATTGGCCCATCATCATAATAGCATCAGTATTTATTTACCTAAGATGATAATAGTGACTAAGGCCCTAGTTAGGATCAGAGCTTGATTATAATTTACAGATACAGAAAGGAAGATAAAGCTTGTTTTAAAGAGTGTTTGGTGTAAACTAACAAGAATTACTCTGAGTTACACCCAGCAATGGAAACAGGCCAACAGCAAAGGTCTGGGTAGAAGACATAATGATTCCTCCTGAAAATTGAGAGAGAGTAATCATCCTCTTTAATAAAGTGATGTGACAGACCCATACATGCCTTGCTGAATTGAAAAGTTTTATTAACACTTCTGTTGAGGTATTATTTGCTCAAATATCTAAGTTATCAGTATTAATATCAGGCTGAGATGCAGGCACACTCTGAGGCCTTTAGTTTAACAACTTCTTTTTGAAGAATGAATGAAACATCACAATGCATAATGGAAAGGTGTTTTTCTTTGAGGTTGCTAAAGAAAGTTCATTTTGTGAATGTGCAAAAAATCACAGCTCAGATCTACAATGTTGGTACTATGCTCCTAAGAGGAAAACTTAATTTCCTCAGGACCTCCAATTTTACTGGAAATGTGTCAAATACATCTACTCATACTTCCATTACCAAAGATAACTGCTGAATATTTGGGGACCAAAAAAAAAATTTATATTTTTTTCACCTTCACAGTTAAGAGAGAGCATACTGTTGTTTGTTTGGTCTGGGTCCAATTCCCAGCTCTACTGTCTAATTTCATTGTGGACCAAAGTACCAATTCAAATGAACAACAAATGTACCATGTGGAGAGTCTATCCAGATATTCAGCCTGATATCCTGCCTATGAGTCCAGAAGAGCATGAAAGAAGCAGGTGATTATTTTCCAGGCAAGTTTACAGTGATTTCCTTTTTCCAAAGCAAGTAACCATCTATTTATATTAAACAAATAGCTGTGCCTGTGGTGTTGCGTGGTTCTTGATGATTTCTTTTTTTCCACATTAATTTATCTGAATTCCACTCCACCCCCCTCCTCCCCCTGTTCATCCTACAGTGACTGCACTACCTACCAACAAAGATTTCAGCAGTTTACTCTGAGGTGTTGTTTGAGAAATATCTCACATTTTTCTTTGCAATGTCACCTACAAACGTTGTCTTTCAATGATAACTACAAACCAGGTGTTTAGGGAGAGAGTGTGAATTTCTAGATACCCTTTCCACACCAGTCATGTTTGTCCACACATGCTACTTGCTTTTTCACAGCTTGAAGAATAAGCTTGCTTATCCCTCTAATAGATGCTGTGCCAAACCTTTGAGCAGCACCATGGATATAAGACCGTCAGAGAAAGTGGGAAGCACACACTTCTCTGTCTTGTGGAATATGTGAACTCAATGTTTCAGGCCACTAGAGACTTTCCTCTTCTCAGGCTACTTGTTCTGTTCTAACAAAGATAAGACATCAGGTCACTTCCCACCTGTCAGTTCAACTGTCTTGATTGCTTCTGAGTGAGCTCCTACCAGCTCTGTGATGTGGATGTTTTAATTCTGGCCAAATTCTTCCTTAGGATTCTTCCAAATCCCTTCTTAGAATGACAATAATCTTAACTAATAATGAGGACAGCAAGTTCCATAGGTATGGTAGACCCAAAATAAATTAGTCCTCTCAGTATCATCACGACTGAAACTTAACAAGACAAATGACACTTTTCCCTCTGCTCTCTTACAAGCCAAATTGTGGTGGCTGGATGACATTTCTGTACTTCTTTACATTACAGTTTTCCCCTCACGGGCTGGGAGTTAGATCCTCAATATGAACAGACCTTGTTTAGAGTACTCAATGTTTGCCTCTCCTGAAGGATGTATTTCATCTATGGCAATAAAAACTGTTACTGTTCATACCCTTTCTTGTAAGAGAAAAATCAAGCCTTGAGGACAGTTCGTAAAGTCTGATGCTTGAATGCCTATCTGATTTGATAAGAAATTTGTCTTCTCTGAAGGGTTAAGGGTGAGCAGACAGCAGGAAGAGACACAGAGACTGGATCTCTCCAAGAGGGAGTTGCGTGGTGGATGGTGGTGAGCTGCCTCTTCCCCAAAGATATGGCCCTACACTTGTGTTGAGAGAGCTCAGTTCAAAATGGAAACCTCTAAAGTGCCTGGTGTTGCAATTCAAACATGACTAATGCATCACCAGATTTCCAGGCTCCAGAGCCAACCTTCCTGATACTGATGTAAAGAGGGTTTTCATAGAAAAAAAAAATTCTGAAAAAAAACCCCCCAGCTTTCACTCCTTCTGAAACGCACAGGGAAAATGGTGTGCTATGTCACCACCTAAAAAGTATAACAAGTAACAACAACCCATTTGCTTTCTACTCTGTGTGCTAAATTTGCAAAATGAAGAGTAAATGCACCTAGAGGATGATGTAGAGAACTGCAAGATTTTTCGTATTTCCCTATTTCAGCCATTTCATCTTTGCCAAGAGTAGAGGTGACAGTCTGAGTGTGAGTGTCAGGAGACTGTAGGGATGTGTCATGGATCTGCACAGACGTGTTCACATTTGGGTCTTAGACAGTTTTGTGTAGCAGCAAGGGATTCCAAGGAAACAGATGATCCCAAAGGTACAGATAGACACCATCCATGTGCCATGGTGAGAGATGGAAATAAAGACTCAGAAAAAGCTGCAGTTTGAGACTTGGCTTTGTACAGGTATGTGAAACTATATGCTTTTCACCAGGTCTCTGTCGACGTTGCTGAGGTTTTGCTCAGCTCTGGCCTGTAACTCCAGACAGCAGTGTCATTACCCTGTTACAGAGGGATCCATCATAATGGAACAAAAAGTTTTTATTCCTATTCCCTTAATAATTTCTTTTGTAGGATAGCCAAAATTTAAAAAAAAAAAATTGTTATGCTCCATTTGTTCTTTCTGAGGCATATATTGTTTGGAGCTGTGGTGGTGCTAATGTGGTATTTCTGACTGTTCCAGCTGTCACCTCTGGCAAGATTATTCAGTTTCTGCTTTTCTGTGAATGGCCTCCACCCTCCACTCAAGGAAGATGTTCTATTCCTTAATGAACTGCTAATGAGAGGCTTCAGATCTGCACTCTCAGTTCCCAATCAAGAGGCAACATAGATTTGACATGGATTTAGCTTTGGAAGTTCCTGTAGGTAGTGGCCAATATAAAGATTCATAAGTCAAAAAATTTTACCTTTCTTGGGTTGCTTGCTTCAAAACTTATGAGCAGCTAATGGAAAATATAGGGGAAAAAAAAAAGGAAAAGGACAGTTTTAGTTTCTGTAGGGAGGGGAAGCTTGTTAATGATGGGATGCTATAAGCATAGGGAATGTTTGTTTAAGACTGAATAGACATATTTTCCTACAGATCAAATTCCCATGAATGAAGCTCATCTCTAGTGGGGTTTTTCAAACTGAGTTCAACATCTGGGAATTGGGTGGTAAAGAAAACAGAAGGGAGGAGAGAAAGAGAAAGTGAAAACTAAGATAATTAAACAATTATTTCAATGAGGCCAGCATGGTAATGAACTCCAGATGTCTGGGATTCCACGGACAGTCGCTGAACTAGAGAAGAGATGGTGGGTGTATACATGTTTGTTTACTTCTCCCACCCTAAGCCTGACTACTGCTTTCTCTAAAAGCCAACGAAGAACAGCCCTCTCCTAAAATACCCCTTGGACTTCCCTCTGGATTTTGATCCATGTTACTCTAGGCCAGTGTAACCCACAAAGGCAGTGGCAATAATCCAGGTATATTATGGCATAATTAAAAGCACAGCTTTGCCTTTGCTCTACAAATAGTTTGTTCACGATGAAAAAACAACTGAGCACATGAGCTTATACTGCCCAGGACCATGTTCTGGGTTCTTTGAATCTCTGTCAAACAGATGAAAATCCAAAGTAGAACAAGAATATGTGGAAAATGGCAGCAGACTCAACCCTGGCTGATTAATGGGTTTACTCAAGGTGGACAACCCTATGAATAACAAAGAATTTTGGCTACGTACCTGACTATTTTCAAATTGCCCAGTTTATAAGTATATAGCCTCTGCAGCTCCTCTGTGTGAGATGTGATGGCAGTCAATAAAAGGTGTAGTCTTTTTAGAATTTTATTCTGAATCCTGCTATTCTAGGGGGACAAAACTCCTAGGAAATGTTTATGGCATATATAGACCAAGCATGGTGATTCTTAATGACATAGTTCTTTCTTGGAAGACACAATTTGTTGGCAGCACAATATTTTGCAAATACCTGCCAGTTGTGAATAGTACAGTTTTCAGGTGTCATGAGGAGAAGAATAAGTAGGACCAGTCTTACTACATCCAGATCTTTTTCTTGGTTATTATCTTTCCATGATGAAATACTTAAATTCTGTTATTTTAGCTTGAGCAACATAACAAATCACTTTGAGTGGGTTGAAAAGCCTGATTTTTATGAAATTTCTTTTTTTTCCCCCTTTTATTATTTTTTTAACTTGTTGCTTTGGCCTGTAATAAGCTCCTCTGCACACCCCACCATCAGTGGAATTTCCTTTGAAGCACATCCAGGGATCTGTGCTGCCTTCCTCAGAAAACGTTTTCTATCAGTATGTGTGTGGAGATTGGTAGCAATGACACTCCTGTGAGGTACCAAATCTTCTTAAATTCCCTGGGCTGTACTCAGCTTCACACAGGGTTGTCTCTAATTCTCTTCCTCCTGGTTTCCCAGATGATGAATATCACACACATTATGTGGCACTGGGCATCTACAATACCAGGCAAATTTCTCATCTCCATTGCTAACCTCAATTCCTTTCAGGTGCTTCCAAATGCTTCCAGAAGTCCACATAGTTCCTAGGAAGAGAAGAAAACAAACTGGTAGAGATGGCAGTGTGATTTGTCAAGAAAGAAGGGCAGTAAGTGATTAAGAGTACAAGATAGATTTCAACACTAATTTAACCACACTGTAATAGCAGCACCTTTCAGTTTTGTTTTGTCCTCTGTTTTTACCCTTACCTTCTTTTCCCTTCTCCCACAACCTGCAAGAATGAAAGTGGTTCCTTTCTGACCAGCAGGAGGGTTTATCCCCTGGAATGTATCAGTCTGGAGAAGGAGACATGCAATGATGGTGTTTGGTCCTGATGACAGGCAGTCTGGAAACCCTCCAAACAACCCCAGTTGTCCTTTACTAGGCTGGATACTGAGGAAAATTCCACAAACACGAATATTGCCAGCTGAACTGAGCTGCTTAGTGATTCCACCCATTATTGCTTGATGGATATTATTGTTATAATTAGAATTTTCTGTATTTCAGCCAACAAATCAGGCACAGAGGATGTACTACAGAAAGCAGTATTGTACTGTTGCGTGAAAAGACTGGTGTACTTTTTTCTTATCTTGGTATCATATGATTCTTTATCACCTTCCCTTTGGCCTCACTCAGGGTTTATGAGGGAGAATTTGGCCAGAAATCTGTGAATGCTGCTCTCATCATTGCTATCTAAATCTACATCTATTTTTTAATCCTCTGCTTTTTAGCGTGTACATTAAGCACAAATTTATCCCATGCTGGAGGAAGCTGTAATGAAAACTCTTTTTCCCTTTTTCTCTTTGTCCTAGCCATAATATGAGCACAAATATCTGGGATCCTAAATTCTTACCCTTTCACTAGCTTACTGTGAAAGTAATTAAAAATTGAAATGTACATGGAAATACATCCATTGTACCAACTAAAAATAAAGAGTTTGGATTGTCATGATTTTCACTGTCATGGAAATACCATCAGCCTGCTCCTGGAAATATTTTTCCTTCTCATTGCACCACTGTACAAACCACTACAACTTGCCCTGTTTCTCATGCTTGTGAGGTTATTCCCTTAAAAAAGAGGACTTTTACATGGTTAAAAAAAAAAAAGAAAACAAAACAAAAAATAAAAAGTGTTTTCTTCCTTTGTGTTTTTGTTTGCCCAAGCAGGAACCTGAAAACCTGTCTTCTTCCCCACAGGCATGCTACATGAGCTGGAACCCTGCAAGAGAAAATGTAGCATAGAATCATAGAATGGCTTGGGTTGGAAGGGAAATTTAAGTTCATCAGATTCCAACTGCCCTTCCATGCACAGGGACACCTTCCACCATCCCAAGTTGCTCCAAGCCCCATCCAATCTTGTCACTGAACATTTCTAGGGATGAGGCAGCTTCTTAGGACAGCCTGTTCCTATGCCTCACCACCTTAATAGTCAAGAATTGTTTTTTTAATGTAAAATCTAAATATTTCACCTTGAGTTCATTCAGCTTTGTCCTGTGACCACATAATCTCATAAATAATCTCTCTCCACCTTTCTTGTTGGTTCCTTTCAGGTGTTGGAAGGGCACAGCTAAGTCACCTGGGAGCCTTCTCTTCTCCAGGCTAAACAATTCCAATTCTCCCAGCCTTTCCTTATAGCAGAGCTGCTCCAGCCATCTGACCATCTTGATGCCTCCTCTGAATTCTCTCCATGTACTCCCTGAGTTGTTCCCCAGGGCTGGAGCAGCTCTGCAGGTGGGGTCTCATCTGAGGGGTCAGAGAGGCAGAATCCCCCCTTCCCTGCTGCCCACGCTGGGGGATTAGCCCAGGGAATGGAGGGTTTCTGGGCTGATGCATGTCCAGCCTCTCCCCCCCAGCACCCCCAGGACCTCCAGCCTGGATTGATCCCGTCAGTTGCCCCAGTCCAGGGGCAGCACAAGCACTTGGCCTTGTTAAATCTCAGGAGCTTCCCTTGGGCCACTTCTGGTGTTTGTCCAGGTTCCTCTGGATGGCCCCATCCCTCAGGTGTGTCCCTGCACTATGGCACCTTCAAATTTGCTAAGGGTGCCCTCCACCCCTTCACCTATGTTGTTAATGAAGATTTCAAATAACGCTGGTCTCAGTGCAGGCACCTGAGGGACACCACTTTTTACAGATGTCCATCAGGACTCAGAGCCTTTGACCATGACCCTCTGTATGCGACAGTCCAACCACACTCTTATCCAACTAACAGTCCATCTATCAAATCCACCTCCCTCTAACTTAGAAAGAAGGATATTTGGGGGGATTGTGTCAAAGAATTCCAGGTAAATGATATCTGTAACCCTCTCCTTGCCCACAGATACAGTCACCCCACCACAGAAGGCCACTTGGGTGGTTGAGCAGGACTTGCCCTTGGTGAAGCTGTGGTTGTCCCAAACCACCTCCATGTCCTCCATGTGCCTTAGCAGAGCTTCCAGGAGCATCTGTTCTGTGATCTCCCCAGGTACAGAGGTGAGATTGATAGGTCAGGAGTTCCAAAGGTCTTCCTTTCTATCCTTTTTAAATAATTGTTTACTAATATCATGGAGAGCGGCTTGGCTACTCCATCAGCCAATTCTCTCAGGATTCTGGGATGCATCTTATTGGGTCCTCCAGACACATTCAAGTTCCTCAGGTGGTCATGAACCTGATCTTTTTTCACAGTGGGAGAGACTTTGCTCTCCCAGTCTCTATCCTGCTGTGCATCCACTTGAGATGCGTGGGAAGAGAGTTTGCCATTGAAGACTGAGGAAGAAAAGCTGTTGGATACCTCAGTCTCCTCTTCACCCACTGTTACCTGTTTACCAGTGTTGTTTATGGTAGGGGAAAACACCTTCTTTGACCTTCCTTTTCTAGTTAACAGATGGATAGAATGTCCTGTTATTCTTTCCCAGTTTCAGTTCCAGCTTCATCTTGGCCTTCTTCACCCCATTGCTGCACAACCTCACAGAAAAGTTCATCTGTATGTTCTTCCAAGGTCATCTGCTGTAGCTTCAACTGTCCATGCAGTTGAACTTCTCAGTTGCTCTTCAGTGCTACCAGTCGACGAGTCCAATAGATGGTAAAACTTAATTCTTTTCTCTTTTCTTTCAGAGCGTTGTGGTTGCCTCTCTAAAGATGACGACTTTCTCAAGCAGAAAAAGGAGAAAAGAAAAGCAAGCTCAGCATAATGCAATTTTGCTCGTTTTTGGATTATCTTCTGCTAAATGTTTAGTAGAATAACGAAGATCTCTTAACCACTGCCTGTCTTATGATCAGCAGATGGTTCCACTTCTAAGCCTGTCAAATGTTAAAAGAGAGATTTCCCAGGACTATACCACTATACCACTACTTGAAGAATTTTACAAGAATGATCTGGAATCCCACTGTGTCATGGTCTGAATATGGCTTTTCATTATAAAGGTCCTCTTCTCAGCAAGTTTGAAGATCAGCAGATCTTCGAAGTCCTAAGGACAAAAGGATGTGCTTCTAACTGGCTTTGGCTAGGCTGACAAAAAAAAAAAAAGTCCTTTTTTTGCTTATGTCAGTAGGTTAATTACTACCCCTGGAAAGAAGCATTCACAGTTTGGGGGTAGCAGCGGTCTGGAAAGCCTGGATGGCTCCCCACAGCTCTGCCAAGATCTTCAAACTAGTCTTGGGTCTAGAAGTAGAGATAGGAGCAATCCTTTCACCTCTTGCAGCAGGGATCTGGGAGGCTGATACATATGAAGGACAGTGGCAATGGGAAAACACAGGAATGAGAAGGTGTGAGGGCAGGAGACACAACTTGCACAAACCCAAGACTTGTATCATCTCTCCCAGGTCTTCCAGCCTTTCTCCTCTCCCTTACCCCTTCTACTCACCCCTCGTATCCCCAAAACTTCAGCTCCATTGAGATGTCAAGACTACATGTCAGCCTTCCCATTAACCCCTTTACATCCAAAGCCAACACTTGCTTTTACTGGTGCTCTGTGTTAAAGGTCTCAGTGCCAGGGCTGGCTGAGCTGTTTGCTTACAGAGCACCACATAGTGATACACACCGGCTCCTGGGAGCTGAATAGCCAGGAAAGCGTGGCACCATTCCCAGGATAATTAGTGCCATGTCTCAGGGTTAGTTGGGTTGGGCTGTAAACTGGTGAGAGCAAGGTGAATGACTTTTATTACCCTGTCTCCCTTGCCTTGCCCTTGCTCCTCTCTCTCTACTGAGGCTGTAGGGAAAACTCACTTGATACCAACAGAGAAGAAACCAGTTGAGGCATCAGTTGCCTGTTAAGTTGTATCTATTTTATGCTGGGCAAACACTTGTGAAAAATAAAATATTAATACTATAAATTAAATAATANTCAGGGTTAGTTGGGTTGGGCTGTAAACTGGTGAGAGCAAGGTGAATGACTTTTATTACCCTGTCTCCCTTGCCTTGCCCTTGCTCCTCTCTCTCTACTGAGGCTGTAGGGAAAACTCACTTGATACCAACAGAGAAGAAACCAGTTGAGGCATCAGTTGCCTGTTAAGTTGTATCTATTTTATGCTGGGCAAACACTTGTGAAAAATAAAATATTAATACTATAAATTAAATAATAATAATAAAATAAAATAACAAAATTTGATAGAAAACAGTTGGTCCTATTTTTTAATTTTATTTATTAATTTTATTTATTTATTTGTTTGTTTGTTTGTTTGATTGATTGATTGTTTGTCGAGCCTGGTCTCAATAAATAAAACTTTTCAGAGTAACAGCCTGGAAAGGAAAGACAAGGCAGCAGGGGCATGGATGTCACAGAATGGTAGACAGCATTCTGCTCAGCTCCAGGGATTTTATGTCCAAGGGCTTTACAAACAGGCTTTGAGTACCAGAGGGAAGGTGTTGAAGATGAGATGCATTCATGTAAGTTGTGAGAGCATTTGACAGGGTGTAGACATACCCCAAAATCATGCAAAAGGAGCAGGTAGGAGGAGAAANCGAGCCTGGTCTCAATAAATAAAACTTTTCAGAGTAACAGCCTGGAAAGGAAAGACAAGGCAGCAGGGGCATGGATGTCACAGAATGGTAGACAGCATTCTGCTCAGCTCCAGGGATTTTATGTCCAAGGGCTTTACAAACAGGCTTTGAGTACCAGAGGGAAGGTGTTGAAGATGAGATGCATTCATGTAAGTTGTGAGAGCATTTGACAGGGTGTAGACATACCCCAAAATCATGCAAAAGGAGCAGGTAGGAGGAGAAAGAATAGCTCAGCGTGATCCCTAAGTGCTGGTAAGTTCTTAGTGTTTTCCTTTTGGTGGGAAAGCAGAAGGCTTTCTCTTGCCTTGGCTGTGTTCCTCAAGGCAAGGCCTGGTCTAGCTCCCCTTGAAGTCAATGGACAGAATCCCATTGACGTCACTGGGACTTGGGTTTGGGCCATAATTACTGGAAAGACCCGCAACCTAAATGGAGAAATGTCTGCAGCCATACATAGCTCCATTCCAGGTTAAAAAATAAAAATAAAAAGCATATTTCCAAGTTTAATATCCCCAGCACTGTAAATAGATGCCTCTTTCCCTCCTTACAGATGAAGCACTGTTCAGTTTGACTGTGTCTATCTTAAACAGCCAAATGGCTTGATTTTCCCCCCAAGGCATAGAAATAAACATGAGCTCTTCATAAAAATAAAATTAAAGAGGAAAAAAAAAAGGATGAAAACAAATAAAAATACAAGAAGAAAAAGAAACCCCAGTAACAAATCCTCTTGCTAGTCAGACACCAAATTTACTGAAGCATTTCATGAGTCCTGGCCTTCAGAGAAAACAAACAAACAAAAATAACACCCTTTGTCTTGGGAGATGAAATTTGTTTTGTGTTGGGTTTTTCTCAGGGCAGAAAATTGAGAGAGTAGCTGGAAGCTTGAACACCTCCAAATGTGACAGCTAAGAATCAAGGGGCTGCAACCCTTACTCCCAAACTTTGCTCTGACTCTTCTGTGTTGCTAAGCACATCTAAAAACAGCAAGTGAGGATCAGCAATGACGATTAGTGCTTGTGCATGTTTGTTTTTGTCCTGACCAGTAAGTGCTGCATGCCAGAGACCAGACCTTCAGCTGGAACAAGCCTCCAGCATCCCTGCATTCCACAGTGCCTCTTCCCTCACAGTTCCCTACCAGGCTTGTACAGACTCTTCCACCTGCTACCTCTGTGAAGCAAAAAAATGCCCTAGATGCCTCTTGACAGTTGAAATCTGTCAGCCCAAATGAGGGGCAACAATCTTGCATCATCCCATACCTTGTGCTGAGGCACTCCAAGGTGTGACCTGAATGAACAGAGATATGTGGGAAGCCACTGGATTTTACACACACACTACACAGTCCCACAGGGAAAGCCCTGCCCTGCAATCACATCCTGGAAGGATATTTGCTGATGAAGCTAGCAAGTGGCTTCACATGGATTTTCTGGGGTTGCCTGGTGTTATTTTATTACAAAAAAGCACGAATTGATGGCAAGACTCTTACTGCTGCTTGAAGCCAGGGTCTGTTTGTTTTGGTTTGTAGTTCCATTCACGTCGCCAAATAGTTTCATCTGCTGATGCCTGTGGAGCTGTTTTGAATGTGTAACCACCAGTGTAACATCCTCTGGTTATTGTGAAATATTTGTGAAAACTGCTTTTATTAAACCATTGCTTAACAGGGGAAACTGAAACACTCTTACTAATCATCTCATGTTCTCCTGTCTGTGGAAGAAATCTTCTGGGATTTCCTCTCTAGCACAAACTCATCAGGAGCCCCCTTGAAAGCAAAGGACTTTTTGCTGTTGACTTTAGTAAGTTTTGTATGAGCCCCCTGAGAACAATCCTGACATTTCAACCTGGCAGGAAGACATCAGGATTTTTCTCTCTGTGCCACTTATTTGTGCATGTGGGCTGATATTCATGTCAGACCTCAGAGGAAACAATGAAGTACAAAGGGCCAAATTCTTCCTTGCTCCACGGCCTGGGATAGACCTTTTCTGCATGGCACAAAGTGGGTGCAAACATAGTATGGAAGGAGAATGTCTTACACACTGATCATGGTGGTTCTGATAGAATTGCTGCACCTTTAGGCCTGGGGACAGTTGTGCTGAGTAAATATGAATGATAGAAGAGAAACTTAATGCTGCCAGTGCTTATTACTGTTTGGTCCTTGCTCCCTCCCCAGACTTGTCAGGCTAGATCAGACAGGAGGTCTGTCTCTCACAGGAAGGAATTCACTCTTTTTTGTGAATACGCTACATGGTCTTTTCCCTTTTGTATCTAGTAATCTTCCAAGTGGTAATTTAGAGGTTTATCTGGAAATCTCCAGACCAACCCTAGTACCAATATCTATTCCCCTGTAAAAATCCTTTTTGAAGCCATTTGTCCTTTCAGTCTCCACTGCATTGCATAGCAATGAATTCCACTTTTCCTGCCTTGCAGTAGACAGATAAAACCCCCCTTCTTTTTCAATTTTGGTCGCTATTTTAAAATTTCTGCTCTACACAATTTTGTGGGCTGCCTGGAATTACTGTGTATCCATTGTATTATAGATCAAATCCTTGCCCTTTCAGCTTCATTGCATCATTAATTATTTTGTCGGTGTCTATCACTTGTCCTCTACATTTATCCTCTTTCAAGCTGTCCTATTCTATTTAGACTGTACACATATTTCTTGACTATCTTTCAGGTTAGCCCTTTGAATCAGTTTCCCCTTTCACAAAATAAAAATTGCATTAATTTTTCCACTGTAGGATGTCAGAGTGCTTAACAAACTCGGAAAATTCTGAATAGGCCTGATAAAGTAATCTTGAATGTACTTTTATTAGTGTGAATCCTGAGAAACTGCTATTACAACTGAATGTACAGTGTTACTGACCCAATGGATTCTGGAATAGTAATTTGGAAATCTTCTGTCTGAGAAACACTGAGGAATTTCTCTTATTCTTACTTTGGTCTTTATTTTAGGAAGCAATCAAACTGCTCCCAGCTGGGTGGATCTTTGTTTCCAACTTCCTTCTAGTGCTAGGCTATTTTAGTTATAACTATGTCCTGATAAAAATTTAAAACCCATAAACTGTAGCTAGCTTAGGAAAATCATAGTCACAGCAACATTTGGACGTATGTACTTTGACCTACTGGGACCAGGTTAATTCAAGAGAAACACCCAAAATGCAGTTAGTTAGCGATGCTTTTAATACAAAATGATGAGGGACAGACCTGGTGGAGGTCAGTAACTACAAATCATAACTCGTGGAATCTATTAGTATTCACCTGAAATTTTATCTCTTTATCTCTTTTTAACTCTTTGCCATAGAGAGAAAGAAACTTTTCTATTCCTCCTCCGAAATATACAAAGTCAATGACTGCAAAATGAAGAGCACTATTTAAAACTTTTCTTCTCTCCTCTGAGGAAAGTAAAGGGGTTAAGCAGACAGCTGATTTCGTGAGGTATTTTGTAATTGCATGCTGGATTTGTGTCAAAAGAGCTCAACTTCTGTTAAAGCCCCCAAAGAGGCACCCACATTTCCTCATTTTTAAGAATTATTCTTTTTTTCCTACTCAGTTTGATTTTGAAATCCTGGCTGCAGCCCAGCTGGAACGTGTGGCTGTGGGCTGCTTTGAAATCTCAGCTCTCGCCTCCCTGGGTCCCCCCTGCAAGTTTCAGAGTTCAATGTGACAGCTGTAGATCCATCAAAAGCTGTGAGACTCTGTTATCAGGGAGAGTGATTATGAAAAGAAAATTCCAAAGAAGAATCAGAAAACCGTGTCTTCCCTTTAGACCCTTGCAGGGCTCTTTCTTTCTTCCTTCTTTCTTTTCTTTCTTTCTTTGGTACCCGCACACCTCAGTTATCCAAACACCTCTGTTTACACAATAGCAAGATTTTTCCAATAGTTTTTGGCCCATTTCTCTTTCCTCATCTGACACCATCGTTCCAAGGAAGTTACTTGGAAAAGATATATTTGAGGCTGACACAAGAGTCATGGTGACTCAGTATCTTGAAAGGTCAGTGTCATTAAAGCAGTTCTGTTTTCACTTAGTCGAGCATTACAGCACCTTCTGCAAACATAGTCTAGCTTAAAAATTACATGTATCAGAAAAAAATATGCACTAAAATCTGAATCTAGTACATATACTCTGCTATCCTAACACATGTAACCAAAACCCTGATGGGACACACCCAGGGGTGCTGAGGGAGCTGGCTGATGTAAATGCTAGATCACTTGCAGTTATCTTCAAAAGGTCTTGGCAGCTGGGGGAGATTCTTAAAGACTGGAAGAAAGCAAATGTCCCCCTTGTTTGCAAGAAGAGTGAGAAGGAGGATCTGGGGAAATACAAGCTGGTCTGTCCTACACAGTGATAGATTAAGACAAGTTGTAAGGGAAACATCAGGAGCATCAAGTCCAGCTCCTGGTCCTGCACAGGATACCCCAAGAATCACACCCTGTGCCTGAGAACATTGTATAAATGTTTCTCGAATTCAGACACACATGACTGAGGGAACAATCTTGGAAGACTTTCCCAAACTAACTAAGGATAAAAAATTGATTGAAAGCAGACTGTCTATCGATTTTTGCATTTAGAAAAGGGAAATGATGCCTCAAGATTGCCTTCTGGGATGAGATGGCTGGCTTGATATAAGAGGGGAGAGTAGTGACTGCTGTCTATCTTGACTTTTGCAAGACTTCCAGCACTGTTTCCCACATCATCATTACTGACACACAGATGAAGTGAGGGTAAGTGGACTGAAAAGACCAGCCATACCAGGGGAACCTTAGCAAATGGATAGCTTGATATTCTGTATCTTAATGCAGTTCCTAAG
>VYZS01033440.1:31591-48865 GCA_013400695.1 Neodrepanis coruscans
TTTTTTTGCAAAGCACAAGACCAGGCAAGAAGTGTCTGTGTCTTGATCAGAGACAGAGAGCAGAGAGTACAGCCAGGTCACTTGCTGTTTGCAAATAACCAACGCATAAAACTTCTCAGGAACTTTGAGCTCATGATGCAAACCAGGTCCATTGATATGGGCACAGTGGACTGTGAAGCTCTCATAAATAAACAGTACTAAACAGTGATTAGCAAATTCCTCAACCTTGTTTATCTGTGCAGAGAATAAGACTTTTGCGTGTAGAAAAGGATTTGCTGCAATCATCATTAAACCTTTTAAGTTTTTTTAGTTTCACTATTACAAACAACTTCTTGGATAGGATTGATGCCCAAAAGTGTTCATTTTCAGGAGTATGGGGCTGCTTCTTCTGAAGATTGTCCCAAAGAGAATGCACAGCTCAAGCCTGCAGTACAGTAAAGGACAGGCTGTGGGCTGGGAGTGAGGAAAGCAACAACCTATGAAGTGATGAGCAGAGGAAAGCTGAGTGTTCCAATATCCTCTTCAGTAGGGAAATAAGGCAAGAACATTTGAGGGCAATCGGGCCCTGTGGCCACTTCCACGTTTACTTCATATACATTTAGCACTAAACTAAGTTTTTCTGACCTCTGGGCTGAAATTCCCGGCTTGTGTCCAGATGGGTTGATGAGAAACAAACATAGGAGATGTGGTCCTTTTCTTGTCAGCAGGAATTCTTGGACTAATTCTGCTTTTACAACGTGCATTGGTTTGACTCTCTCTGCTCCATCCTCCCCTTCAGGGAAATTATGCCTGGAATTAGATTGCATCTTTGCAAGAGGAAGGCCAGTTTGAGGGAATGAGGACATGTGCAATCATGTTTAGTAATTACATCTAACAGATCAAAAATGTTGCTCTAAAGTAAACCTCTTTTGCAAGAGATAAATATTATTATTATTAATAATTTAGACTGTGCAGTTACGGTTTAATAACATAATTGTGCCCTTTGATGGAAGCTTTTATCCAGGGATCTCAAAGGTTTAGTGGTAATGACGTTGGTGTTGCTGAACTCCAGAGACAAATGTAGAAACTGAGGAACAGGAAGGTTCTTAGTTCAGCAACCCTGGCAAACATAAGTCAGAGGAAAGGCTCCACTCTGTACTCCTCAGGATGCCTGAGCTTTCAGATGTACATAGGACGTTGGGTCATATCAAGGAGGTTATAAAGATTTCTGTGGCATAGATATTCCTTGAGAGAGGCAGTCACATGTAAAGGTATGCAAGAAAATACAACATTAACCTGAATATCAGCTATAGGCAACTGTTTCTTATTGATTGCTGTCACTTCTGCTCATTAAAATCACTCAATGAAGAACCTGTGAATGAAGGAAGGTGCTTTTTATCCCAAGGAATTCCTACCCCTTGCACTTACCCACTGTGCTAAATGTCTCCATCACAAATTGGTTTAATTGGGAATCTAGTGTGTGTGATAAGCAGCCCCCTGACAATGTAGTTATTCTCAGCATGGAAGAGATTGGGAAAGGGAACTAGCAAACTGTCTAAGCACCTAGTGAATCAGATTTTGCTCCTGAACCACTGAGGATGAGGTCACTGACAGGCCAGCCCAAATAAAGTTTCTGATGCAACATCAGTTCATTCGGGGCATTGTCACATCTGTTCCCCATTCTTGATGCCCTATGGAGATACAGTCACCTTCCAGATTTTTGTGAAAAATCAGCAAAAGCCAGCAGAGAGGTGACCACTGCCAAAAGTGTTCATACCTTCTGGTTTGTTTCTTTCTCCTTCCCTAATCTTCACAAGTTACCGCTGACTTTCATTCTCCTGCAACAACTGTTTTTTAAGTGACCTCATGAAAATCTATCACAGTGCCAAAATAAACAATATATTCTGATGATCAGCATGACTGCAGGAACTTAGAGTTAACTAGAAGTTTTGTTATTATTTTTCTCTCCTTGTCCTTTCTCAACCCTTCTCTAAAGACAGCAAGACCTTCCTGGAAGTCTTTGGGTCAGCATGACTAATGGGCAAGCTTACTGCCAGGACTGAACTCTCTGGAAGTGTCAGAAGGCACTGTCCTTGCTCAGATGCTGATGCTCTGTGATCAGTTGCTAGAACACCCCCAAAATATTAAGATGATGATGTCTTTCTCTCTTGCTGGGGTTGAGGCATACTGTCAGCATACTCATCCTGACTTTTCTTGCAGTGACCTCACCTTTTACCTTTTACCAAATTGTTGCCTATGCTCTTTGTCCAGCAACTGTCATCTGCAGCCTCTAGAAGACACAAACAAGAGCAGCAGCTTGGGGAATTTTGTGGACTTTTGTGGAGCAAAAGGAGCAACATCACTACAAAGTAGTCGGGAAAAACCCAGCAAAGGGACATGGAGATTCTCACATGCTCCTGGAGGTGAAAAGAATGCATGTGTAAACACAGTTACCAAAAAACTGTACTCCTATTTCCCTGCAAACAGCTGAGCCAGCAGACGAACCAAGTGGGAGGAGGTGGAGATAGGCTGTGAAGTTGAAGATGACTTCCCCAGTCAGTATTGGATAAGTTGATTGTAATTTTCATTGGAACTGAAAAAAGACCCTTCCCCCTGGTATTTTTCATCTAACAATGGCCAAGAATGGGTGCACAGGGAAAGATATACATGGTAATATCCTGAATTCCCACCATCCACTGCTTATTTGCAGCTCGTGAGCTTCATGACCCGCTTTGGTTCCTAAGTGTTTCTCCTTCCAGTAACATGTGCAAATGGCTGTGAGCACCATGCTGCAGAAAAGGACTGTGGAAGGGATCTGCAATGGTTTAGGTAGAGGAGGGATCAGTACAGGAACTTGCTATTCCTAAGGATCTCTGGGAAGGGAACAAGTCTTCTGAAGAATTGGCTCCTGACAGATGAGACATGGCAGTATTATCGAAGATAGGTAATCTGCCAAGTGTCATCCTTCTGAGCTGGGGCAGAGGGCATAGAGATAAATAAGTAAACTACAGCAGAACATCAAGCTTCTCTTACAAATGACTCTCCTTCTTTCCAGCATTCCCCTTATGAAAAAAATAAAGGTGTGGAGAAAGGAAAGAACAACAATCTGAGACTTAGTGTTATGGGCACTGACCAGAAATCAGAGGACAGTTTGTTTGCATCTGGCAGACTATGAAGATAATCTTATCAGGCTTACCTGAGCTTCACAGCCACTGATTGGAGGAATTGCATGACGGACTTCAGCAAACCCAGTGCTTTACTACTTCCCTGTGTCCTAGAATTGCTTGTTTGCAGTATTCTAAATATTTTTGTACTGTGTTTATAATATTTATATTTTTATAGGCATGTATTCTTTTATTATGAAATAGTTTGTTACCTTCTCATTGAATGCTGACCAGAAGCAATAAACAGCAAGTTATCAAGTTTTCCATGCACTAGCCTCAAGTTTTAGCCTCTGAAAATCCTTCCCCAACTGTCCAGGACATGTGAATTTTCTGCCTCTGGCAAAGTATTTCTGTTAAATTCATAAATAAATGCAGTATTGTATATTACAGACCCAGCACTACATCTCCCTGTAACACAGGGGGACTTTAGCTAGTTTTGAATCAGACTGCTGGATTGTGAAGCCTTCCACACTGCTGGTGGCCCGTGTTCAACACGTCGGCTTTGTCCTTGGAGAATGGTTTTCAGAAAGCAACAAACAAAGGAATAAAACCAGGCACTAATTTAGCATGTTCCTACATTTGCTGTAACGAGTTTTTGCTTTGAAACTGCCTCAAGGGCCAATGCTGTTCCAGTTACTGCCATCACACAACACTTGCACAGTTTTAGTTTCACAACAGTGGGCAGGTGCACTGATGTAGGTCACATTATACTGTCAGCAAATCACAGTTAAATAGTTAGTCCTGGAGTTAAAAAAAGACCAACAAACAAATGAAAACCCCCCCCCCCCCCCAAAAAAAAAAACAAAACAAAAACCAAAACCCAACCAACAAACACGAACAGTGGAAAAGATTTTCTACGGTTCCTCTGAGGAAAAGTTGTGCTGATCACAATTAAGGCACAGACCTTTCCATTCCTGTTTACTGTTGTCCTTGGGAAAAAGCTTCATGTAGCAGGTTTTTTCATTTCCCTAGCAGCTATTTAATGCCATGGTGAAGGGGAATTCAGATATTTGTAGGACCATTTTCCTATAATAAGACAAAAATAAAAGATATTGTACCATTTTAATTGGTGAAACCACCTTTCAGGGGTGAAATGAATGTTAGGGAAGACCTGGCCTGGTTGATACCACCTGTGAAAAGAAGGTTGGGACAGACAGGATACATTAGATTGAGCCCTTTGGGATGACAGAGGTAAACAAGACTAGTCCCTTCCCATTCCAAGAAGGGGGAGGAGGAGGAGGTTTTATATAGAAATACTTCTGAAAAATACTGAAATAAACAAGCAGTCACTGCATCCAGCCGCCTGCCACACAGAGAGTCCTCCAGAGTATGAGGCTCACCTCATATCAGAGTATGAGGTGAGCTCTGGAACTGTGAACTGCTTGGGATGTTCTTTCCATCTTTGAATCAGTGTTAATCAGTTGTATTTTCTGGACACTGATTCCTTTAGACCTCCTGGAGCTGCTAAGGAAACATTTTTTTTTTTTTAATGGGAGTAGTGTTTGGTTTCTGTTTGCAAAAAGTGTCACAATAGCAGTGTCACAAGTGCCTCTAGAAAGCAAAAAACAGTGAAGGCAAGGGATTCAGTAAGTGCCAAATGTTTCCTAGTGGTGTCACAAAGAACTCTCCCCCAGTTCAAGGGGAACACAAAGGTTACCAAAGAACTGGAGAAACAGGACTGAAACTCAGGTACTGGATGCTGGCTGCCCGAGGGGCCAGATGAGGAGAGGCAGCAGTGGTGGCTGCAGGGTGATCCTGTGGTCCAGCTCTGCAAGGATGGAGAGGGAGCCTGGAGAGGTCTGCCGAAGCAAAAAATGTCTCTTTCTGCTGTGCCTGGCTGTGACTGTATGACTTCCATCCTCTTGGCTCCCTTGGTTGGTAGGGGCTCTCAGATTCAGGTTTTCCTGGAGAATAACAAAATACAAGAGCAGGAAAGCTTCCCAAGAGAAACATCTGGGACAAATAAATAAATAAATAAATGGAGATTTATGTATTTGTGAGCAAAATAGAGTTTCTAAAACGAGGCCTTTCAAGTGTTGATGATTTAACGCAGTTAATTGCATAATAATGTCAAACAAGGTAACAGACTCTTTCTTGGTTTCCACACACCTGGAAATGCTTTTTTAATGGAGAATCTAAAACAGCTTGAACTTTCTCTCAGACAGATATCAGTGATACAGACACTGAGCTGAAGAGCTCATCAGTGTTCAACAGTGACTACAGGTACCTAACACATACATTTCATTCTTTAAACCTTCATGTCCAGTATTTTTTGAAATTTAATATACATGTTGGGTAAATATCTCAGACTGGACTTCACCAGCCTTACTGGGGAAAAGATGCAAACTTTTTGCCTTCTCTTTCTGTATAACATCACTGTAAACTTAGAATTGAACATGTGGGAAACAGAAATACATGGACTATTTTTTTTTTTTTTGACTGCTTTGAACTCACTTTACTTTGGTCCTTTGCCTTTGAGACACATGAATACACTTTTGTTCAGCTGGTGTGGGAGTCCTCAGGACCAGGTGCTGGTACCTTTGTTGGGCTGGATCATCACTGTGCTATTTGCTGTCCTTACAGGCAGGTGACACCATCTTGCAAGAGGACAAATGAGTCCATCATGCCAGAATTTGAAGGTCAGTGGGACAGCACAACATCTCTGTGCTGTATCACTGCAAAGGGCCATGCAGTATGAAAGTCACAGTTTGCTTTTCACCTTGTCCTATAGACACCAAATTTTACAAGAGACACGAAACACTGTTCAGGTCATCAGGATAAGGTTTACAGTCCACCTATGGTAGTTTGCAGTGCTAGGGGTCTTTTGCAACTATAGTATAGCACCTTCATTAGTGTGTTATGCTTTTTTCTTTCAACAGCTGTTGCCTCCTTGTCTCTTTCTTCCTGTAGCTTGGACTTTTTGCTTTCCATGTAAGTAATGTCACAGAACCGAGGGCAATGCAACCCATTGTTTCATGCCAGTAGTCACCACAGAGGGAATGACAGCTACTGGAGGTACGTGAGAAAAATTGAACCCTCTGAACCTCTCTAGCAGCAGCAATGATCCTGTAGATTATTGTATCCCAGAGTAAAGAAGGGCTCTTCCCTGTGGTGCTTTCTAATAATTCATTTCCCATTTCTGTCGCTATTAGAGGCACCAGGGGAGTGAAAGCAGCCAAAAGTATTGTAACAAATTGAAGCAGGGCTGTCTTGGTGCTGGCAAGAGGAACTGGATAGAAGCATTCCCGTCTATGAGAATTTGCTCCTGGCTCAAGCCCTGTTCAGCAAGGAACTAATGCACGTGTGTGCTCCTGTTCCTGCTCTGCAATGCCAGCTGGAGGCAAGTTGTTGCACAATGCAGTGCTAGGTGCTGCACAAAGGGAAACCAGCATGGAAATGGATAAACTTGGCTTACCTTTTGCATCTGTAAAGCTGAGGTGATGAACTCCGAGAGGATGTGTTGGAGGTAGGGGACAACTGGCTTCAAATGTCTGTGAGTACATGTCCTGGCATAAGGAAAGACTTGGTGATGCCTGGATGCCAGAACGCAGATACCATGCCACAGTCTTTGGTCAAACACATTTGTATGTCTGTGTGTGTGTTCATGTGACAGGCTTTGTCAACAGACCAAAGTCTGGCAGGATTTTATTGTTGGGATTTCTGGGGTCAGATATACCAAAAATGAAATGTTGAACTCTCCCAAACCAGTTCAGGTACTAATTTTTTTCTGTACCTAGCTAGAGAGGCTCCATTTATTATGAGTACAATTAAGCTGTTTCAGTATTCACAGCTCTGTGTTCTTGATCCAGCTTTCATAAAACCAGGATAAGGAGGTCAGCTGTGGATTTTCAGTACTGTTAAATACATTGAAGGAGTTGCAGAACTGAAGGTGATGAAAGTACACACACTCTTAGGCATTCTGAGGGTTTCTCTTGTCCCTTTGAACTAATTCTGACTCAAGTCATTAGTGGACCACATCGATTTTGGCACAGATACATTCTTGTTTCAAGATACGGATTTGTGGAAAGCCATTAACTTCAGCAAGCACCACCAGAGGAGAAGCTCTGATGTGTGGGTCTTCAGTATAACTAAATCCAGAGGGGTGTCAACCTAATTGAGAGACCTTGGTCTTACAAATTTATTTTAAAAAACCCCAAATAACTCTTTTATTTGTTTTTCAAATATTTCAATTCAATGATCTATTTTTTAATCCTCAATTATTTATTTATAAATGAAGCCCATGATTATTTATTTCATACTTCTGTCTACATTTCAAAATCAATTACTTTAATAGTGGTTCCAGATCCAGTTTAGCTCTACTTCACTGAAATGAAAGTTGCTATACACTCTCCAGACTTACATATAAGCTTAGTTTTGTCTTGAAAAGTAAGTACAGAGATCTCTCATTGACTTCATTGAGGCCAACATCAGGCATAAAACTCAGCCAAATAATTATTAAAATTCTATAATGAAGGTTGTTTTGTGACTCATTTGTAGTTTTGCCTCTACCTTCTCTATTTACTTGGCACCATAGCCTGCAGGGAAGATGACAGCTGACAGCTGATGGGCCTTATTCACAGGTACTCCAGCATTCAGGATTTTAGTGGTAATTACAATGATTCCATTAGTGAAATGGAATTCCAGGAGGGTTCCCCCAGCTTCTGAGGGTGTCATACTCGTTTGTCTGAGAAAGGCATTTACAGGCTAAAAGCAATCATTAAACTATTAAGGACAGAAAATGACTCCAAGGACATCAGTGATCATAAGCAGAGGTTTTGTTTACCTCCACCAGTCCAAGACATTGAGTGTCATACAGAGGAGAATACTTCATGTCAAGAATTCCATGTGATGAATGGAAAAAGGTACTTCCCACTCTAAGTGGATAAATAGCAGATGGAAGTCAACCTCACAGAGCACGAAAAAAGAACCAAGTCTGCTAAGATATGTCTTTTAGGAGCAGTTCTCAAATTCAGTACCTTATTGTCTACCAAATTCACTGGCTTTTGTGCCTCATTTTTCACTGCAATGTCTGCAAAGCATTTTAGTACAGGGATCTTTTCACACATTACCAGGATGCAGCTGGAATGGTAGGTTTTGGCCTCTTTGCCACATGGATATCACCTGTTTGGATATTTTTGTGCCTGTCATCTTCCACCTTTTTTTTCAGAGTAGACCACATAATGAATTTTTTATGTTTCTTTCAGTAGAAATTTTGATGGAAAACTATTTTCTTGGGCTTATGGGTAGATTTTCAGTGGTTATAGACTCCTCTTCATGGGTATAACAATTGCCAAATGGCAATTTATGCCAGCTGAAGATCTGTGCTTCAGCACATGAGACTACATCAGCACACAATTTCCCTTAGTCATCTGATCCAGGAGATGCAAGTGGAAACCTCTCTTTACAATAAAAGGGTATTTGTGAGTCTTCTACCCCCATCAGCAAAATACTTAGTGCAAGCTTAACCTAATGTTTGTGATCAGTGTAATTGCAGCTGCCTGAGCGCCGTGCTGAATCAGTTCCTTCCTTCTTCTTCCAGCCCATCTTTCTCTTTGAAATGCAAACATTATCAGAGATTAAACTGCAGTAATGCAGATAGGCTTGTCAGGTTTAATCAGCACAAATCATGCAAATGCTTTTGCAGTATTTGCCCTGATCTGGAGTTAATTCCTCGTCCAGTTGGGGAGTAATGTTAATTTCTAACAATCCCCCTGGACTGTCCAGTTCCACTGGCAGCAGCTGCCCTGAGCTCCTGCATTGTCATCTCCAAAGTGATACATTTTGTGCAGGATAAGGATGCAACACGAAGACAGGCTTCCACAAAATCACTCTGCAGGACAGTAATGCAAGGGCAATTAGTTGAATTGAGAGCTGACCACACTCTTCTCATCCAGGTCTCCACTCTTACTTCAGGTAATTTGGTATTCTGATGATTAAAGATTAACTGTAAAATCCAAAGCAAGTACATACTGCTTCCAGCAAATTCATTCTTCAAGAAGGAATGATCCAGGCAAGGGTCTACATGAAATGAATTGGATGAACATTTTCCAAAATTTCCCATCTTTCTTGTCTCTTGTGCTTTCCTGAAGTTCTGAGCCTAATGAAAATTTTCTCTGTTCCCTCTTTATTTTGTTCTTCATCTTGCAGCTCAGCAAAGCCTATATGAAAGCCAATTATTAAGCTCTGCTGTGCTCAGCGAAAACATGTGTTGTGCTAACTTGGCAAGGTGCAACACTGTCACTTTTTTTTAACCATCATTAAATTCGATCATCAGCTATCCAACATTCCCAGAAAAGTACACAACACTTTGTACTAAAAAAACACAAGTCCCCTATTTCTCTGTCACACATCCAAGGCTCAGATAATTCAAGTATCTTCATATAATAAGCCCTGAAGGACAGAGGTCATGTGTACAGGCAATATTGTTTTTTGCAAAACGTTGTTGTGGAAAACCAAGACAGCAGAGTCCTACTTAACTTAGTAAATCCTGATTTAATTTCACAATCACCTGTTTTGTTAAGTTTGATTCAGCTCATTTTTTTTCTTGGGATGTGTGTCTTGTAGCACATACAACAGTGAAACAATTAGAAGAAATGTACAAAGGAAGAAAAAGATCTGGTTATGTTAAATTCCTAACATACTGGACAAGGAAATTACTTTTTAAGTTTGCTGGGTTGCTAGACAGGTGCACATCAGGACTGTTCTAAATAAAATATTTATTACTCCCTATATGCCAGTATAAGAAGTACATGCAAGTAACAGATTAATGTGTAGTTATTAATGTGATATAGGTACATGTTCTTGCAGCTACAGTGCTTGGAACTTCCACTGCCTGCAATAAAAAGACCCCATAATACTCTTGGAAATGAAGGGGATATTTTTACATTTGCTTTAGCAAAGGCAAACCTGGTTCAAAAAAAGTTTTGGCATAGTATGAAGAATTTGCCTCTGCCTTTCTTACCTCACAGCTTTGAAAGAGAGAGAAGACCAGCTGTTATCAGAATGGCAGCCAGGAGTTTTTATTTTGTAGCTGAATGGAGAAATATGGGAATATTTCACCCTGATGCCTTCAAATTAGGTGGATTTGCCCCAACTTACATTCATGAAATGAAGTACTTGTATGCCTACTGACACATTCAAATGAAGTCTTTGAGAAGCCCAGCATATCAAAGACTTTATTTTAAAATATTACCTGAAGACATCTGAAGAAAATGAATATTCTTGGAACATTTTTTGGTGAGTGGTCATTACAGCTAAGTAAAGTAGTATGATCACTGTAACAAACAGCTTCAGACTTTTCCTAGTCTGTATTGGAATCTATTTTAGAAGACTCTTTAATGACCTAGTCTATATTTTCAGCAAGGTCATGCTAACAAAAATATACTATTTTTACCTGTAGCAGAAATGCTAATTTAGACGTTTGTAGGGCTTTTTCCTCCTTCATTATCTTAATCTGAGAAACTAAATATTTTGTGCTGGTAAACAAGAACAAGACATTCTGTTCCAAATCAACGTTTCTAAAGGTCACAAGTATTTTATTGTTTCCTTTTTTATTCTTTTTTTTTTTTTTAATTAAATGCTTGCCTTGTTTTGGAAGTAGCTGATTTTTAGTGCTTTCTCTGGGAAAATTTAGAAGTCCTTACTTTTCCTTTTATTCTTTCTCATTCCTCTCAAAGCTTTTGGTCTAATTTGGAAAGAGTTTAGGCCCTTGATGACACTGTTGTGAGAAGCATTTCATTTCATTTCATTTCATTTCATTTCATTTCAGGGTGAGTTTCCTCACTGGCATCTGACTGACTCAACCTGTGGTCTCAGCACACGCTGAGCTGTGTTTTATTGTTTTGCAATAAAGGGCCATGGCTATTTCTAGAAGTCAGGGAAATCCCTTTCAAGCTAAGTAAAACATTGGTGTTGGTCCACACCCAGTATCACTAGCACATTTACCAATTGGACCACAATACTGTGGCTTGTACTATACAGCTTGAGAAACCAGATGAAGTTCCTCTCCACTGGCTTTCCTTTTTCCTTCATGCAGTGCTGCTGCAGCCGTGACCTGGACCCCTTTGCTCTGCCCAGGCTTCTTGCCAGTGCACGTGGGGCTGAATATTTCCATTCCCTGCAGAAAATCCCTGCCTATGACACTGTCTGCTTTCCTGGTGCTGGAGGACTCACAGGGCTGTGCTGTAACATTCCGACCCTGGCACCCCATCAGGGATATGTTTGTTTCTCTCTGATGAAGTGAGGAAAGATTTTGGGTTTTATTTGTTCCGTGGTGCTTTTTTTTTTTTTTTTCTTCTTCTATGGTGCACAGTAGTCCATCCCCTTGGTTAATCAGAAAGCCAGAAAACAGGCACTGTTTTTATGCCAAAAAAAGGGTAACAAGAAGCAGGGAAATTAACGATTACACCTGTGCCTAGTCACCTGTCACCCCTCAAACACTTGTGCCTCTGGATTTCCCAACCCAGAGATCATTACTGTGTCTTACAAGTTGCTCTCACAGGGATATGCTCCCTCACCAAGCTCTTGGCAGGGACTTGGTAACTTAATGGGTTATTAGTGAGGATTCACTCCCCTTTGCAACTGTTTACTCTGTGTATTTTGGTTTATGCACCTGCCACTGTGGAAAGGTTTTCACTTTAACTGTTTCCTTAGAATTATCTTTGATAAAATCAAGATAAATAGCCAAAGGGTGAGGACAAGTCTCGTGGTAAGGGCATATTTTAGTTGCATGAAGGAGTACAAGTAATTACAGAATTCTTCTATATAATGTCTTCTGTAGCTGGCAGAGATGACAACATAGGTGTTGGTAAATATTTCTAGTTGGTCTATATTGGTCCACCATCTTCAGTAGACAAAAAAAGTCCATGGACATGGACATGAAGAATTAAGAGGAAAAAAGCAGAGAACACAGATAAAACACCGCAGCCTATTGTAGTTTTTTTTGCTGGTTCTTTACCTCTCTTCCTTTCCTCCTTCCTTCCCTCCTTCCCCTCAGGGACATTCACTCATTTTACATAGTGATGTCTTCAAATCCTTAGGTCTCCATCACAGCCTCGTGAAATATAGGGGAAATAAAAACATCCCTGTGCAGAAAATATTTTGCAGGCTACTTACACAGCATTTACAGCAGGTCTGAAGTCAGCCTGCCTGTAAAACAGGGCTGCAAGTGAGATGAAGCCTGTTAGAACTGTTCACCATGGCATTTTGTTCTGCTTTATTCCCTGCAGAAAACACCTTCCCTGCAGGTGACTGCAGGACAGTTCATCTCACAGTGAATATTCCTGCACAGTGGTTATGGCTCATAAGCCAGCTTGGATCTGTATCCCGCAGGAGGGAATGTTTTTCATTGTTTCCTGAACTGCTCTTCTGCTCTTGATTGGAACAAGCTGCTGTCCCTGGGGTAATCCTTGGGCCACTGCCCATCGCTGTGAGTGATGTCAACACATTTTTGAATGTGTGGCTATTAGCACTCCTTCCAAACAGGTTTCAAAAAAAAGAACCTTCTTGCACTACACTGTGACTTGTTTAGTAGACATTCCCTCTCCCTTGCCCCCCTTTCCATTGGACAGAGTGACTGAATTTCTTTTTTGCAGTTTAAACAAGCAAACCATGTAAATTATTGCTTGCTGACCCCAATTAAGGCTAACAGCTGCTTGGAAGACCGGACAGTTTACTCTCTTCTCCTGAGTCAATAGCAACAAGTAGATGAAGATTTGAATGAAAATTTAGTTTTCCATTTCAAATGGAGGGTGGGTCTGGGTGGAGGGAGGCAGGAGAGCTGCATGAGCTACTCCTCCTTGCACTAGTGTGTCCAAGGTATTGATGGAGTTGAGTGGCAGCAAATTTCACCTTGGGAATTATGTCTTTGAACAAAGAAAGAAGGATAGTTTGGCCCAGCCTGTGGGAAGATTGAAGAGACCAGAGATCAGGCTCTCGTTCATGTTTAAAACAACTATTTGAGCCACTTGTTGCTTTGCTGAGCTTCTATCCAAGGATAAGGCAGCAAACTCTTCTGCTTTGGAAACTGACCAGAAATACAGAGCGATTCCCTGTGGATGAGCACAGGGTAGTGTCTCCCCTCCTCTAACTGGTTCCTGCACGAAGGCAGCTGGAATGAGCAGGAAGGGTACTCGTGTGCCCAGGGTGCTCTAGCACTGCCTGTGGTGGGAGAGAAGCACTGGACACCCCCTGAGACATCACAGGGCTGGGAAGAGTGAGAAAGGTGATAGAAGGAACTGAAAGTTAGGACTGTCTGCTACTGCATCCTCCCAGAGACTGTATGAGAAGAAACCTTGCAACAAATAATTCCTGCATCATTTGGCTTGAATGGCCTTCTGGATGTGGGGAGACTTAATCAAGATTAAAAAACCTGCTTTAGAATGAAAGGCGTTATGTAAGTATAAAGTCAACTTTCACACTCTCTACTGTGTCCTCCTGTACTGGGTATGTGAGTTAGGAATAAATCCACCTCTCTCCTGTGATTTACAGGAGCAAGTAGAGCTTGAAGAGATGCTTCAGACCAGCCACATCTCCAAGTTTGTCACCTACTGCACATTCCCAGCTAGTCAGGCCTGTATACATTTATGTATGAGTATATTTATTTCTGTATATACATTAATGTACCAATAGAAACTCTGAAAACCTTGGCAGTAAACTCCATAACTCTGCAGTAGCTGGATGACATTCTGTCACTCTTTAGGAATTTCTGATGGTGATAGTCATCATATATGAATTTTTGAAGGACTTTATAAACAAGACTTTAAGAATCACTTAGGTGTTCATCAGTTTTATTAGGTTATAATTTACATTTGTAAATGTGATCCTAAAACACTGAGAAGTTCTCTGTGATAACTCATGAGTCCTTACTGCAGAATAAATGAGTTAGCACTCTGCAGCATCAAAAAGGTAGGGCTAAGGTCAAAATGTGAAAATATTTCAGATAAAAGAAGCAGCAAAGGTTTGGAGCAGATGGTATAAAGCCCAGCTTCTGAAATCTGTGCCTTTGTGGTCTGATTTTACCTATCTCAACTAGTCTGGTAAAAAACTTGAGTTGAGTGTGTTTACACCCCCACTCCCCCCGCAATCTTCTGGTGACAGTGGAGAGGAAGCATATGAAAAGATTTTAAGTGTTTTGGAAGAATGAATCACAAATGAGGAAAACAAATCTTCAGCCAAGTGAGGTTTGGGCCCTGACTAGTTTACTTCTCTGCATGTACCACGAGACCACCATGAACTTCACCATATCTGACTGCCCCCAGCTAGCAATGGCAGGTCTCCCACCAGGAAGACTATGGCATACAGTTGGAAGAAGAATGGATATTGTTAAGGAAAAGGACAAAGAAAATTAAATCACTCATAAATTAGTCACATGCTGCCTTTTGAAATGGTTGGAGAGTCAAGGAATCACAAATTACAAACAATTCTGCACAGATTAATTTATACTTGTTAGCTTTCTCAGATGTGTAACTGAGAGAGAGCAGATGTCCAGTCACTCCACTGCAATGAATCCTCCAACTTATTTCAAAGTCTGAGTGCAAAATGAGGAACTTCTTCTAACAAAAGCTCTGCTGCTTTGAATACTCTGAACAAACATCAGTCATGTTGTTCCCCTGAAATGTTTTTTGAACAATAAAAATGGAATTGTGAATAAAGCCAGTAAAACCACTTGTATTAGTTTCCAGGCAGGTACAGGTGAAATATGCAAATGTAAGGTTTGATGTAGTTGAACAACAAGACCCAAACAGGAACCCACAGGGAGACTAAGAATCATGTCAACAGATTGTCACTGCCACATTCAGTGGTGGTGGCTAAAAAAAAAACCTCAGCTAGGTGTGCCCTCCTGTGAAATGGTCACACTGTTGTGTTGTTGTGTTGTACTATTCCTGGTGTGACAGCATTTTTCCAAGCATAAATGGATCAATGTCTAACTGGCCAACCAGTGTGTGGGCCCTCATGTTCTTACAGGTGGAAATGATGTTGTGAGTTGGTGGTAATACCCACTATTTTCACTGCAGTTATGTATCCTTCTGCCCATCTGTCTGTCCATCTACCAATTCACAGAAAGGTGTGGTAGAATAAAAGCATAGCAGAGGGTTTGTACATTTTCACACCCTCTTACAACTTTCTAACTTGAAATTTATTTTCCTGCAAAAGTACTTGGAGTAATTTAGATGATAATTTTCATGTCATCATTATAGTAGATTTGTCCAAAGGCAGTATTACTTTGTCTCTCTCTGTAAATATATCACGAAGTATTAGGAACAGTTTAAAGTCAGCCATAAATGTGACTGGCAAAAGTAACATTGTAAGATATTATGTTTCATTTTATGGAACTTTTCAGTGTTTAAAAATCCTTTCTTGTTTCTGTTTATTTTGGTTAACATTTATTGTAAGTCATCATTCATTAATTTCACAACTTGTACTATTGGGCTCAGCAAGTGGCCTTCTTACAAGTTCCAGGTCTAGAGACAGCAAAGATATGAAAATAAAACCTTTACTAAGTGTTGTGCATATGTAGAGAATTCTGCTTCAAAAGTAATCAGGAGGAGTATTGTTTTGCAACTTCCCTTATCTCTGATATTGCAAGATTTCATACACATGTCAATGTGCCTGTGTTTTTGGGGTTTTTTTTGAGTTTTCCAGGCAGTTTTAATTTTTCTATTGAAGCAAAGAACATTCAGCTGTCCAAATTATATGGGATGAACCTTTGCACTGGACTTCATTATTGTTTCCAGTATTTCAGTACTGGTATTGCCTTTTGCTCTGTTTTCAGTGTTTGCTTCTATTTGACCAGAGCTGCATAAAAATTATTCATTAACATTTCACATAACTCAAAGACGAACTTGAACTTGTTAAAAAGGACCTAAAGTTTTATAATGATAATGCAAAGACAGGTCTCTAAAGAAATTCCTAAGGACCTTTTGATATCTATCAGTGTCTTTCTGTTATTTGATATTTATTCCTTTTGCTTCCTTGTTATAAATTTGTTTGTAGTTGCTATCTTTAAATTTTAATTTTCATTTGTAAATCTTAGCTATTTACATCTGGAAGATTAAAAAAAAATAGCATGGAAAGAACTATTTCTATAGCTTTTGAAAGGTTTTTCACAGATTTACCTGTAGGGTCTGTCATGTTTGAGAAGAGGTTTAAGTTAGAAGTCTACATTATTTTCTTTGTTAAATTCTTCTGAATAAAAAGAAGGAATAGTATTCTAAAAGTTATTGTAGGTACCTTGTTATGTTTTTGTTTGGCATGAATTAACTGCAGTTGGGAACTGATTAGTAGCTTCAGGGGATTGGTATAATCTTGAGTTTGAAATTATGTTAGAGGAACAGAGTGAAAATATGTGGATTACTGCAGGCAATGAAGACAAATTTGGATTAGATTTAGTGTCAGTAAATTTTACATAATTTTTTTTCCAGGAAAACTTGTGTCCTTATAGAGAACCATTTAGTGAAAACCTCAATGCTGAAGCATTACAAAGCATACATACCTCTGATTTGAAGGACATACTTCACCCTCACTGATTTCACACACAAAAATCATTATAAGTCCATTAATTTTTGGAAAGACCTTCCAGTTATAGTGTTTCACCAGCTTTTACAGAATAAGGATGGTTTTGTAAACAATCCAGTATTTCTCTTGGATTGTGGTCAAATACTTCATATACTTCATTGAAAAATAGGTCTGGAAAGGACTTCTAGATGTAAAGTAGTCCAATCCCTATGCCAAAGTCAAATAATCTATAACTATGTCATTTGAGAAAGCTATTTGTTTAATCTAGTTTTTAAGATCTCAAGGGATGGAGATTGCATACATTACCTACGAGATGCATTTTCCTTGCTTCCTGAAAGAAGATCCTCATGAGTGCTTTCTCATAACTCCCTCTTTTAGCTTCTCTTTTCAGGCTAAACAATGCCAACTTTTGAGTCTTTCCCCAGAAGTTCAGTTTTCAGTTTGTTTGTTTGTGTGTTTTCATTCCCATTTCCCTCTTCTGCATTTTTAACAATTTTTATACATATTTCCTGAAACATATACATGTTAGGTAAAATGGAAGGCATGTTACTTTCCACATCTTGTGGAATCAAGTTGCGCTCAAACCTCTCAGTGCTTTTTTTTTTTTTTTTTGCAC
>VYZS01033448.1:7519-21212 GCA_013400695.1 Neodrepanis coruscans
AAAAGGGAGGAAAGGGGGGAGGGGCGCGGTTTTTGTAATCTTCTTAAGTTGTTCTCCTTAGTCGGAACCGGCCAGAGGGTAAAGGCTAAGGGGCCCTCAAGACCACACGCTCCCTTCTAAATACCGTGGAGTCTCTTTGCCGGGCTCTGAGAGAGACAGAGACAAGCACTATTCGCCAGAGTGTCCTTGCCCCAAATGAGGGCCCTGGAAGAAATTTATTTATTTGATTTGTCTGTTTTGTACTTTGTTTGTCGGGTTTTGGTGTTTTGCGTAAAATAAACTGTGATTGTTTGTGTGTTCTCTTCATTTTTGGGGTGTGTGTGTGACTTCTCTCAGAGTCTCTGCTCCAAAAATCACTGAATTTGTGGTAAAACCACCACATTTACTGGAGCTTTTTGTCCTCAATAGACTTGTCTTTTGGGTTGAGGAGTCCATTGCAGTGTTCTGTTTATGTGTCAGCAAAGACTGGTTGAGTACCAGCGTCTGATTATACTTTGTTTCTGCTTTTGAACAGTCAAACACTAACCCAAACTAAGCCCACAATTTTAGTTTTAGCTCCAGTCCTAATTGCTCCTTAAAGGAAAATTCTGTATGAGGTTCCTGGGCTATAGAAGTAATTTACAGTTATTCTACATTTGCTTGATTTAGTAGTAGAGTGTACTTGCTTACAAATGTCATTTTATAAGACTGATGTCAAATGTGCATAACACAGTTTATCACATGCACTGTCTATCCCATGCAGTTGTATTTTAGATCACTTGCTTTATATTTGTGTATTTCACACCCCTTTCTGTTCTCAGTGCTGCTAAGCCAGAAGGAGTAGGTTCATAGTTCTTAATACTTGGTTTAATCAAAAGCAAAACTGTTTAAAAATATCTTGTTTTTCTGTACTCTCTATGTACTTTTGGTCAGTGTGGGCTCTGAAAATAGTAGTAGTTAAATTTAGTTGTTAGCTCCTGGTGCCTGTTCTTTGTTCCTTGTATCATACTTGTTTGCCTCCTTTTAATTATATGGTATCAGTAGAATTTCAGATGCGCTTAGCTAGGGCTACACATCTTAATGCTGCTTTTCTGCCTAAAATTAAATTAGATTTTTTTCTTCTCCCAATTTAGTTACTTATTCTGCTTTTAAATTTTGAGAGAAGAATTAGTATTCATGGAAGCAACTAAAACTTTTGGCTTTGAGACATATTGGTGTGCTATAACCATATATTGCATGGAAGTTTTATGAAAATAATGTAGATTTGCTTCATCTCTACTATCCCTGTATGGATCTTGATGCAGGCTGATACTATAGTTATTTGGTAATGCAGAAAGCTATGGGGAAGAGCAGAAGTAATTTGCAGTCAGGACTGAGTTTTATGTGCAGGTGTCCAAGAGAGAAAATAGAGCACTGAATTCATAAAATCATAGAATGGACTGGGTTGGAAGGGACCTTAAAGATGCCATGGTTAGGGACATCTTTCACTGGACCAGGTTGCTCAGAGCTGCGTCCAACCTGTCCTTGAACGCATGGAGGGATGGGGCATCCAACCTGTCCTTGAACGCATGGAGGGATGGGGCATCCACAGCTTCTCTGGGCAACTATTGCCAAGGGACAACTGATTTAGAAATAATCTCTAAAAAAGAGAGGTGTGGCTGATTCACTGTAAACTGTTGGAAATGTTAATCAGTTTGCAAGTTTGCTAGGTAAAAATGTGAGTTTTTTTTGTCATAGAGTATTTCTGACCTAAAAATCTAATTTATGCAAGTGCAACACGAGAAAGTGGCAAATGTAGCTATTTAGGCTGACAGTAGTATTATAGAATTCTGTCACCTCTGCCACAGAGCAGGCAGTGCTTCCTTTCTTTTTTTTAATATTGAAAGCATAGCCTTAAGTGCTGTCAAGTATCTAATAAATAATGGGTGAGATGTACGAAATTTCCCTACAAAGCTCTGTGGAAGGAGATACATCTTTTGCTCTTCTGGATTCTGGTTTGCACTGTGGTCCCTGTGACACAATGTAGGAAAGTCCTACTAACTTTTTATGAGAAATACTGATTTATCTTCCAACTGCCTGTGAGCTGAAGTATTTTCCAGAGGAACTGCAATACTCTGCACTGTAGCTATGCCATCTGTCACAAACATTTAATGGAGTAGTCTGAAATCAGACTTTAGATTGTCTTATACAATTCCTCTGAGTCTTACTGTGCCCCAGTATTTCAAGGCCTGTTTTTCTGATTATTTTAAATTTTTCTGATTACAATTTTGCTCAAGCTGTGCACATAGTTGAAGTTTGGGGAAGAGTAGATCAAGTTAAATACTTGAGCTTTAAATAACTTCAAAGAGGTTCTGGGTTTAATGCCAGTGATTTGCATATCATTAACAGGGAAAGCATTGAAAACATCAGCTCTAGTTAGAATATATGCTTTTGGGTATAAAATTATTGTTGGTGTAGACGCAGTATATTTAATGATTCTTAATGCAGAAGAATTAAAATTAATGATTTAGTATTTTGAGTTTAGAGAATTATAGAAAACAAAGTGTTTCTTTTTGTGTGTGTCTTGTACTTGAGAAAAAAATACTGAGAGGGCCAGAATAGTTCGCTAAGGATGGCATTTAACTGGACTGAAAAATGGATAGAAGTCTTTGCAGGGCTCAATTAATAGCATGAAGTGTTTTTTTGTTTGTTTGTTTTTTTTTTCACTTCAGGCTCTCATTTTTATCAATAAGCAATATAGAGAAAGTCTTTTATGTTTTGTAAATCTCTAGGGGTTTATGGAGCAAGATTTACCTATTAATTCTTTTGGATTTTGAAGTTTCTTTTCAATGGTAGGTTGTATGTATCCAGAATCTGAAACCTCTGAAATATTGTCAGCACAAGTTCATGGGTTTATATTTGTTCCCATGTACTGTACCAAGCGCATGAACACAATGTGCAATGAGCCATCACTTCAGTTCTTTGTCTATGATTTGAGACAATGTATGTTGACTGCAGCTTTTAGCTTAGATCTGTTTGGCTTGATGATCTTTGATTGCATGTTGGGGATGGCCAGTGGGCAATCTGTAGGCTGGATTTGGATATCATCTCAGTGATTCCTCATGTGCTGCTGCATGAGAGGCTGCAAGACTGAAGGACTTTGGCAAATGCTGCTGCTTGTTCTTGTGCTGTGGCTGCGCCCTAGGGAAGCCAGGCTGCTGCTGCTGCTCTTGCTTAGAAGAGACTAAGTAAGGGCTTGGCTGATTTGGATTCAGAGGGGCTGGGTATTGGATCTGTGGAGCATGAGTTATACTGCACTGCTTTCTATCACAAGGACTAGCTGTGGACAGTCAGGGTTCCAGAGCTTTGAAGACCTATTTTACCAGAAACTTTACTGAAGAGCCCTCTTTTTGAGCTACTGTAGGAAGAGTGTTCTGGTGGAAAAAAGGGGGTCATGGATCCATGGCAGAACTGCTGTGCTGTGCTGATGGTGTCCTGAGACAGAAATGACAGATGAGGGGTGTAGTGTTATACAGAAGGACAGGGGACTGGGACAAAGCTGGGCCAAGCTATGTGGAAGGTAGTGACAGCATTTCAGAAAATATTGTGTGGCTGTCTGTCCTTAGTTACTGAAGGGAGAAAAGGGCTTGTCTTGGGAGTAGGGTGTTGTCTGTTCATCTTCGCTCCAGTGATCATTAGCAACTGATGTGAGGCAGCTTTGTCTCCACTGTGAACATTTTCATGGTGCTGGGCAGTGTAATGCAGAAAGGCCACTTGGGTCTGAAGATGCTAGTGCAAATACAGCCAGCTGATGCTTACGTAGCTTATTCTGACTAGTTGCAGTTGGATGTATTAGGGTGATTTGGGGTTGGTTTGTTTGTTTGTGGGTTTTTTGTATGTGTGTTTATTTGTCTTTTTTTTTTTCCCCTGGTGTGTCCTATGATATCATCATAATAATTAGATTATTCCGCATGTCCAGGGTGGTTGAAGGCATGGTGGACAGTAGTGTGCTGGCCTAGAGGAAAGTGCTTCTGAGCCTAGACAAGTTTGCCATGTGGAAGTAAATAATTTGTTGGTATTCAGCTCGGACCACCGCTGCTCCACAGGGCTGCGCCGCCCAGCCGCCGCCACAACATGGCTCGACCTTTTTTACTTTCATTTTTTAGCCCCACGACTCTCTGTCCTTGGGACAAAGAAGAAAAGTATTCTAGAGCAGCATCACTGTGTAGAGATCCTGGAAGAGGATAAACTCTCTCTTCAGTCTGCTTGCATTGGGATTGGAGCAATACCGTGGGAATGTTTCTGTCTTTCAAGTTGCATGGTATTATACATCTCTCTGACACCACATGGAAAGGTCTACTTCCTATAGAAGTAGATGTGACTGACAGATTGCCTCAGCGGGTGTCATCTGGAAATTATGGTTTCAGTCTCATAAACATCACAAAAACATCTGAGTAGTCCCATTTTTTAGCTAATCTTTGATTGGCATTTATCATATTTTTCTCCTTCCTATGCCATTGAAAGCAGTAGGCAGAGATGAATCACCAGGAAAATTTGGAGCCTGTTTAGTTGGAAGTGTGACAAGCTGAAAGCTGTTATTCTGCATGAATATTTTGCACAACATTGTGCAAATCATATGATTGTTTCCTACCCATTTTTAAATATTTACTTCCAGAAATAATGTTAAACAATATGACAATATAGTGGGTAAATCATAACAATACACTAATAAAAATAATAACATCTTTCTTATGTCTTTTAAGAATAAAGCTTTGCAATTGTCCCTAGTTGAGTAGGAGTTGTCCCTTGTGTAGTGGGAGCTTCAAGTTTTAGTTATAGAGTATTTTCAAATAAAGATACCTATTTGAGAATCTCATTGCATCAATCACGTAAAAGCGATGTAAATGTTTTTGCTTTGCAAACAGCCAAATTTAAGGTTGCTGCTGGGGCCAATTTTCATTTAGCCATGTTAGGTCAGTTGTTGTTTTACCACGTTTACTTTTCCACCCCACTGTGTAAATTGTCTACTTTGAATATAGCATCATTTCAACAGATGAAGTAATTGACACTTTTGTCAGATGCTTCTTCCATATTTTTTACACTGCATCAAGATGTAGTGTCACTCAGACCTCTCCAAACTCACCTCAGAATTCCATAATAAATATTCTTTCGTTGTCTGTGTTCTTGGCCATTTTCACACAAGTCATAAAGAAATGAGATTACATCAGACCTGTGTTCAAGAAAGGGCAAGGCTCTCCCTTTTTGAGAAGATGAAGGATCTTGCAGTTTGAGATCCTGGCATTCTGTAAGCAAATCTCTGTATGTAAGGGTCTGATACCTGGTAGTGTCGAAGCACACACAATAGGGCCCCTGCAAATTTGCTTTCCCTTAAGAAATCTCCTTGTTGCTAATATGTGTAAGCTAACAACCTGGCATTCTATAGCTACTCCGAGATTTTGTATAATGCACCAGGCTCAGTCAACCTGTTCCAGTAGATAAATGTTCCAACCCTGTTACAACAGGGATTTGAACACCTAGCTCCTTGTACTGCCTTGTGATAATCTTCTATGAATTAGGACTTTAGTGAGGCCCAGAAGAAAGAAGTAACTGAATTTCTGGCTCCAAGTGATAGTCCACATGTACAGGCACAGTGAGAACATGTTCCTAATCACTGAAGTCTAGGTAACTTTAACTTTTGTGTAGTACTGGTTCAGGGTGATACTTGGGGTATATCCTCCTTTCTGTTTATGTAAATGCAAACATCTTCCTTAATGGCTTGTTAAGGTAGACAGTTTGTACCATTTCTTCACTTCCACTCAGCCACCTGCTTAAGTACATTGCCACACTGCTGATAGCTCTTAAGCTTCATATAAAAACATTATTCTCTATTTGCTTATCATCCAGACTGGCCTATATGGCTCCTTAGTGGCCTTTCCAAGTAATTTTGTCCTCTTGTAGATGAGAACAGAATACTGTTTTCTGGTGAGTGTAGGAAGTGGTTTTGCCACCTGACAGAGAAACCTGTTCTTAATGTCTACTCCAGCTGTTTTTCCAAAGAGTAGGAGCAACTATTAGAACACCTACCACATGTGGAACTTGTTATTTAGAAGGCCTATGAAGGCCTCCTCACAAGTGGAAAAAAACCCCAGAACATTTTTCATGCCTGAGTACTGTGTGTTATTGTGTTGTACAGGACTCCCAAATGTGGACAGACGAAAGACTTGTACATAGGAAAAGAGCTTCTGCTGGAGTCTGATCCACTGTTGCCCACATGCTCTAAGAACCCATCCTTGTTTAATCCAGCATTGCCCACATCTCAGCACCATCTGCAGAACTGAATAAGTTCAGCCGGTGTCTTCCAAGAGATTTATTGATATGTAATGTCTTTTTTTCTTGCCTTCTCCATTGTAGCTTAGCAAATTAGAGGCAGACTACATCTGCAAACCTGGTGATATTTTCTGAATCTGCCTTCAAATCTGGAACTGCATTTGGGATTAGCTGGCAAGCAGTCATAGAATCATTTTGGTTGGAAAAGACTTCTAAGATCACCAAGTCCAACCACTAACTCAGCACTACGAAATCCACCACTGAACCATGCCCCCATGTGCCACATCTACACATCTTTTAAATATCTTCAGGGACAGTGACTTAGGCACTCCCCTCAGCAGCCTGTTCCAATGCTTGAGTGCAGTCTGTGGTACAAGCACTTAACAGTCTATGTTGCTCCTTGTTATCTTCAAACAAGGCACCTTTTCTTAAGTGCTTCATTCAGTTTAACACAATAGCCCTGTGTATTGGCCACCTTTCTCTTCAGACACCTGTACTGGCAGAGAAGTGTATTCTACAACCATGTAGATGGTTGCATATGTTCATGGTAAATAGACTTTCTTCCTTCTTTTGCAATGGCCTCCTTTAAGCCGTACAGTTTGCAGGGTTCCCAAGAATCCTTTAGCACAGTGCCACCCAGAGTGGCACTGTGCTATGACCCAGAAGTCCTGCCTGACGACCTGTTGGCCATCAAGAAAAAAACTGGTTACTGTGGGCTGTCTCTCTTCTATTGAGTTGTGTTGTCTCTGGGTATGTTCTGGTAGCTTCCTTCTTTCCTTTTGATTTTCTGCACAGGAGGATCTGAACTTAATAGTAGATGTTCCTTCTCTGTTTTTGTGTCTGCAAAAAGCTGAAATTGTGTGACTGGGCAGATAACACTTGCAACAGCTCCTTGTCTCAGATGCTTGAAGCTTTCACATCACATGGGGAATAATAGATGCGAATCCATTACTCTTCTTTCTCTGTTTTTGCAAACAGATAATTTCTATTCTTAAGGAGACTGCATTGTAGTATTGTCGTGGGGTGAAAGTAAAACTGGTCTTTTTTCCCAGCCGCGCGGGGGCAGCCCGGCGGCTGCGTGGGGGGGGCCCGGTGGCGGCGCGGGGGGCCAGTGGAGCGGTGGCCGCCATTACCGGATATGCACTTCCAGCCTGTGGGGCCAGCGTTGCTTCTGGTCCAACCCGGCGCTCCTGTGAGCAAGTGGTGGGGGGGTGGGGCCCAGGTGTTGATTGTCCAATCAGAGGAAAGCCGGCCCCCTGGGGCCCATCTGCGCATGCGCAAAGAGGGGTCCCCTATAAAGGCGGCTACAGCACGGTGTGGTTTTTCCGATGGGGGTGAACTGCTTCTTTTCTTCGGGATCACGTTTTCTCGTGATTATTTTCCAGGGGGTGGACTGCTCTTTCGGGATTGCGTTTTCTTGTGATTTCCTGGGGGTGGACCGCTTCCTTGGGGGTCGTGTTTTTCTTGTGGTATTTTCCTGGGCGGGCGGATTAGCGATTTCCGCGGCCATAGCCTGGTCTAAAGGCCACATCTTTCCATCAGCACTGAAATTCCTTTCCTGGGATCGGGAAGGGAGTGGGGAGGGGGGCTCGCGGTTTCTAACTGTCTGAGTGTTTTTCTTCAGAAAGCCGAGCGGAGGCTCGTGCTGCTGTAGGTCCTCAGGTTGGTCATGGGCCTTCTCTAATTATCCCGGCGTCTCTTCTGGAGCCCCAACAGAGAGACCAGCACTATTCCAGAGTGTTCCCATCCCAACACGGGCCTTGGGAAAGCTTAATTTGTCTGGTTTTTTGCACTTTATTGTCGGTTTTCTGTGTGTGTGAAATAAACTGTGTTACTTGTGTGTTTTCTTTTTGGGTGTGTGTGGCTTCTCTCGGACATCTCTTGTCAGTACCACGATTTTTAGTGGTAAAACCACGACAAGTATACATTGAATGTTTTGATAGCATCAAGATATATTACAACAAGTTCTTGTTCTAATAGTTGTTTTATTTAGTTGAAAGGTATTAACAGTTATTAATACTTTAATGACATTGAGATTTCAAGTTGTTCATTGCTAACAATTGTTGTCTTGGCACAAATTTATCATCTGTTGTCTTGTTGATTTCTAAAGATGGTGTTATCTCTAATCTAAAGTAACTCCAGTTATTCTTAATGTCACAACAGGTAAAATGTTCCAGTCTCCAGATATCACTCTAATTGTAGAGTTCATATTTATGTTTTATAAGGAGAAACCTATTGATTGGCTCCTGGACCATATCCTCTGGGTGAAAGTGTGTAACCCTGAGAAAGATGCTGTAAGTTTGATTTTATTATAAAGCTTCTGAAATGTTTTTGTGATGGTGTATGAGTTACTTTTTGTGAGGTGGAAGTTAGTGTGTATTACATTCACTGCATGTTCTAGGAGAGTCTTTCTGTCAAGACTTGTATCTCAAAAAGAACTTTAGAGAGACAGTTCTCAGAGGCATTATAACTGTTTTTGCTTCAGATTTTGGAGATGGGTGCGATAGGATGCAAAGCAGAAGTTTAGTTTCTATGTGTAACAGTCCTAGAATAAACTCATATTTGTAACCACCATAGAGGCTCTGCAGAGTGTCACTGCTTGGATAGCAGTCTTAGAGAAGGTTTCAGATGGGGAATAAACTTTGGACTTTGGTCCTTCATTTCTAAAATAGCACCCTCACTGAAAGACTAAATAAACAGGTTCTATGCAAGAATCTTGAACAGTATTATAATTGCACAGCAGTCCTAGTAGATTTCTGGAATGAAAACAAGAACTGGATAAATAGGCCTAGGTTCTTGCCTTGTGTTGGTTTTTACTAATGTAATTTTTTTTTTTTTTTAATCCCACCTTTCCCTATTTCCCCCCCTCCCCCCCATTTCAGAAGCATTGTGATCGACAGAAATCTAACCTTCGGATACGCTTCAGGCCTTCTCTTTTCCAGCATGTTGGCCTCCACTCTTCTCTAGCAGGGAAGATCCAGAAACTTACAGTTAGTAGCCAATATTTCCCTTCCTTTCCGGAGCAGGCTGATTAAATGAAAAACTTTGTGACAATTGAGAAAACAGGCATTTTCTTGTTGTCTTGCATTTTCAAGCATGGTGTATATTGGTCTAGTTGGAATTAAATCTGATGTAAACTGGTCACTATTGAGTATAAGAAGTGCTAGTCTCAGCTTCTGCAAATTTTTGCTAGGGGATATTTTTTCTAATTTTATTTCCCTTAATGGCATGCTCATCTTATTAATCAGTACAAGGTCTGATGCACCTAAAGTGAGTAATGCATTTGTTTTCCATTTTAGGCAAATGTTTTAAGTGTAATGACTTGGGAAAAGAACACAATATACAAAGTTATCTGACCAGCACAATATTTGTCTTTCAATTAGGATAAAGACTTCCTGAAACCACTACTGCATAAAATCCACGTGAATCCACCTGCAGAGGTTTCGACATCTTTAAAAGTCTACCAGGGTCATTCACTAGAAAAAACCTATGTAGGGGAAGATTTTTTCTGGGCTGTCACACCAGTTGCTGGAGATTATATTCTCTTTAAATTTGACAAGCCAGTCAATGTAGAAAGGTCAGTATTTATTTGCCTTTGGTCTCATATATAAAGTTGCTTATCCAAGAATGTTTGAATATACAATTTAGGACTGTCATTATAACCTAAACTGAAATGATGTAGGACATTTGGAGTTCAGCCAAAACTATGAGTATTACTGTCTTCCTTCTAAATCTTTTACTACAGTAATTTTTGCCTTGCTATTTAATTTTTTTTTCATTTAAGCTGGAGCCTTTTTGATAAATGCAATGCAAAACCAGTGCTTGTCTGACACTTTATAAGAGAATCCAGAAGAAGTCAATTTGGTTCTGTTTGTATTTGGTTGGTCTGATTCTAATTACAGTGCAATTGTACAGCATTGCATGTGGTACAGTATGTTGTGCCCTGCAGCCTCGATCCCTTGGTTTTCCAGAGGAGAAATCTTGCTGGAGCATATCATGATGTCCCCAGACCTCATGAAAGAAAGCTGGGAACTCTGATGGGTAATGTTTTTCGGATGTAGCTTTAGGGCTTGGAAAAAAGTCATTGTGCTAAGACTCCAGGTTGACCTATTAAAAAACATTAGAATTTAACGAAACAAAACAAAGAAGTGGAGGGTGCCTTTGAAATACAAATATCCGTGATTTGTTAGAGGACTAAAGGTGACTTCTTTTTAGCTACTAGTCAGATTAATTAAGGGTAATAGAGTTTGCACTCTAGAGATTAGTCATCCTTTAGTTTTATTGAGACTCAATTGCTGCTTTGCTGGCTACTGTCTTGCCAACATAGTAGTCCAAGACTTATAAATGTTTTATTTAATATCTATTGAAGTGTTGCTGTGTTAGTGAATTCCTTTTCTCTTTACTTCACATATCTTATGTGTTCTTTTTAGGCCAGTACCTATAGTCTAGTAGAACAAAGTTTCTTTGAGTCAATATAACTGGATGCCCTTCCAGGCTTCTCTTAAGGAGCCCTTTTTGCAGTCCTGAACTGCATCCAATTAGTCAACTTCTGCACCTTGGTACATAGTCAAGGGCTAAGTCTTCACCTTGGTGTAGCACAACAGTGAGGATCAGTACTTTCCTTGTTTCTATGTTGTTCCAGACTAGTCTGACCTATGAATCTCAAGTTTGTTGTTGGAGATGTTAAACTACTCTTTCAGTTGATCGGCGTGCTGTTAACTTTCCAAGGTGCGTGTGTTGAGGAATATGACTGCCATACGTCCTTGGATTAAAGGCAAAATATTTTTTTATCCTGTGCCAGTAGTTTAAAAAATACATTTTTTTAACTCGGATGTATGAGTTTATTGATTTATTTTTGATCATATTTTCCTTTTCAAAGTTACGAAGTAAATGTCCAGTTTGTGTGATGTTTATTTAAAAAACAATGATACACATCAATGTTCTGAAGAAGTGTAGTAAGTGTAAGCAGCAAATGTTGATCTTGAGTGGGTTAGGGTAAGCCAAATGCCTAATGGCAATTTTGGGAAGCATTGCTAGCAAGAGTCATAGATCAGCACTGTTACTTAAAAAAATGGCATGCACAGGTCTGAAGAAAAATTTTTTTGATACATATCACCTTAATGGAACTGGAGCAATGTGCAAAAGGTGGGAAAATATTGTTTTTTGTTGTGCCCTGGAAAATTGTAGCAAGGCCTAAGTTAGTTACATCTACATGATGTGTTAAAAGCAGTCGTAGCAGTAGAGGATTATATGTTTTTTTGATATTGTTATTTCTGTTTATTGAAGAAATGCATTTTAGTTTTAGAAGAAATGAAACATCTTGTGTTCTGTTTCTTCCTCAAAGGAAATCCACCAATGAGAATGGTGCTACCTATTCAGACTTAAGTTTAATATTATTTGAGCTATCATTGTAAGCCATGTCAAAGTTTATTGTGACTTTTAGCTTCTATTGCCACAGTGTCCTCAGAAATACAGTATTTTGCCTTTCTAAAGTCAGTGACTGATCAGAGCTACAGATGTTGTAGTTTCAAATTGTTGGGTACTTGTTTGTCTACATAACTTGAGCAGCAGCAACAGATTTTTGCAGGTGAAGATCTAGTGGAGCAATGGTATTTCCTGATATTTCAAAGATGCTTGCTGAGGCAGTTGGGAATAAAACTGTGACTCACAGTTTGAAACATAGAAAAGGGAAAATGAACTGAGCATTAGGAAGACTTACCTGGTAGGGAAATACATCTGATGGTGGAATTTAGAGTAGAAAATTACATTTTTTATAGCCATCTTCTGTTTGTGAAAGGATGCAACAGGTTTTACTTTTTTCGTTGTTATTTTTTTAAGTAATAGAAAAGCTCTTTGAATTTAAAGAAAATTTTGTCTGTCACGTCAGCAACTGCTTAGTAACTCCCATAATAAATCCTTGATGAAGAAGTTTTTTAATGGAAATACTGACCACAGCTCTGACTGAATGAATGGCAGATCTGTTACACCGTGACAGAGCACTAACTTGTTCCTGTAGTTTGTTTTTCCATACCAAGTGTTTTGCTGAACTGAATTTTGAGTTTTCTGCAGTTAAGTAATTAGTTTTCATTAAGTCTTTAAATATTAAATTTTTGAGATCTGAGAATATTATCAGGGATAACACTGGCAAAGATCTCTGAATAGCTTAAAGTGAGAACTGAGCTCACTGAGCAGAAAGTAACATGTGACTATTTTGTGCAAGACCTGGTTGGGAGATTCCTGCTGAATATTGAACAGACAAATAGACGGTCCTTGTTCTAAACCTGGAGAACAGGGATGTGTAAATTGAAATCTTCTAACCATTATTTTAGTAACAGCTAAAGGTTTTTTTCAACCAGAAGATCACCAGCCACAACACTAATGTCCCTTCATAGTAAGTTAGGTTCTCATTTTTGCATTGAGAAAATACATACGTTTCTTGCAGTAGCATATCCTTGAAGGCAAATGTAGATCAAAGGACTTTCCTCAAAAAACAAATTGCACGGCAGTGTTTAAGGTATGGTTTGGGTTTGGTTTGTTGTTTTGGTGTTTTTTTTAAAAAATGGAGGTACTGTGTTCTAAATGCTTAAAATAGCGTACATTGTGAAGATAAGCAATACTGAATTTCTGTTTCATTTGGTTGTTATATAATTATTGAAATCCACTTTGCTGTTTTGCTACTTACACTGCTGTTCCAAACACAGATTTAAATATTAAAACTGACAGTTGTATTTAAAAATTTGTTTATGAACCAGCCAAAACACATCTGAGAAAAATGTTCCATTGCAGCACTTGAATGATACTGGTGTCCATCATCATCACAACCATTTCTTTTTTGACTGCCTGAGTTTGAGTCCTCTCTATAGATGTGACTGACACAAAACAGATATGGTTTTCAAAGAATATGTGCACAAATTACTTTGAGGAAGCCCTTGGAAGTGCTCAACCTATGGCTGTTTTAATTAGATTAGGTTTACACTTGTCAGCTTTTCTGCAATAGGAATTTAGAATGGATATTTTTAAAAAAGGCATCAGGTTTACTTCAGAATAAATGGATTTCAAATGCTGATCTTTCTTTTAAGAGAAAAGCTGCAGGAAAAGACAAGTATGTATTTTACTGTGGAAAGAAAAAAACCCAGAAAAAACCAAAACTAACCCAAACTTCATTAGTATATGTGTAAAAATTTACTTTATATTTTTAAAATGTGGGGCTCGTCATTTCTTGTATGCAACTGCTTCACAGAATCACAAAATCATCAAGATTGGAAGAGGCTTTCAAGGTCATCTTGTTCAACTGTCAACGCAGCACCACCATATCCAATAAGCCATATCTCTAAGTGCCATATACAGACACCTCTTGAACACTTCCAGAAATGGTGATTCTACCACCTCCCTGGGCAACTTATTCCAA